>CM036312.1:17606082-17791082 GCA_020567845.1 Rhododendron henanense subsp. lingbaoense
CTAACTTTTCAAAATAGAATCTACTTTTAGGGGCAAAATAGACAATGCACCAACTTTTACCCACTAACTTTACAAAATGGACACTTATTAAGGGACAGCCCAAAATGGAATACTAGACTATAAATAAGGGACGGAGGGAGTAAAGACAAAGGGCAATATGGTAAAAATCCAACCCATAATTCATTTTCGACAATCATCTACCAAACACTACTACATTTCAAAATACATTCTGCACAAATCTCCCAAACACTCCTACCATACTCAAAATACATTCTGGCCATAATCCAAAAAGCTGAAAATGAAAAGTCAAAAAGTAGGTTCCGAAACACCCCCGATATATTTTTACATTTTGACTTTTTGTGAACTCTAATAATTATATTTGCCAAGATTTTATTTATACATCCAAACTTAACCATTATGCAAGTGTTTGACGTAAAAATTTAAAAATCAAAGAATTGCTAAAATAATTTTTTAATTAACTTAAACAAAAAATCTCACTACATCAAACATTAAATAAAAAGCAAAAAAAAAGCTCAAACGTGCACACAGTTTGAACTTCAGACTCAAAAGGTAAGTTTTTGCAAAGGGAAAAACTCAAACGATGAGTTTCGAACTTCCCAACGGTTAGAATTTGAAAATTGGCATACAGGCTTTGGGATGTCAAAATTTGCATGCGGGTAGGTGGTGTCAAAGCCACATCAGCTTTGGCATGAGTGAAGGCATATGGGTTGGATTGAGAGTTGATATCAAAAGTGACCGTTAACTTGTCCACCTCAGTTTTGACATCTCCCATTGGAGATGCTCTACGCAATCTAAAATGACACGCAATCCCAAAAAGGTCTAAAATTTTGGGACGGAGGGAGTACAACTTATAAAAAGTTAAATGGGGACACGTGCCCCCACTGAGCAGACACTAAATTCACTACTGATTTTGTAATGTTTAATCAACAAAACAGTAGATGAATAACCAAATTGGTGGCCTGAAACTACTATTGGATTAGGGCATTCAACAAATAAAAATAGAAGCGAATGTCGTTGCCATCCCACCTCTACTTCAACCGGCCTCAAACGAGCTTTCATCATTTAAATGGATTAGTTCATAATTGCAGGTTCCTCCTCCAGTAGTTGAGATCTCCATCGATCAAGCACGTGATGAGGGAATGTAGAGACCCGTATTTTAAATTTGATAATTTCAACGTTTAAATGAAAATTAGAATATCAAGATAATGTGAAATGTTGTGTGAATATGAGATTTGGGGCAAATGTGCAAGAACTTGGAAATGAGGGGTGTTAGTGTAATGCAAAAATGTATGGGAGTATATGTAGGAGTGTGTGTGTGGGAGAACCACACAACACACCTCTCTCTCTCTCTCTCTCTCTCTCTCTCTCTCACCAAAATCTCACCCAAGAACTTGAAACCCATGAAGATCACCCACCTCTTCACCTGTAAATCGTGTTCTTGAGCTCTTGCCTGGTTGATTGGAGCTCGAAGAGGAGTATTCGGTTGATTTCAAGGTTCTCGGAGCTAGGGCTTGCTTGGAATTTGGGGGTTTTGCTCAAAACCCACTCAGTGTGGATTTCTCGCAACTATTATATGTTTATGTGTTGATTTGGTGCTTGAATCCGTGTTTGATCCCCCCCCGTTTGGGCCTTAGTGAGCTCTGTCAAAAACCTAGAAATTGCTGCTCGAAACCATCTGGTATTGATACCATTTTGGCCTGGTATCGATACCTCCCGCGTCTAGAATCTTGCTAGTCGATTAGTATCGATATCATTTTGGCATGGTATTAATACCCAAAAGGCCTTAAGGCAGATTCTTCCTGTAACTTTGGATGAGTATAACTTTATCGTTTGGAACCCGTTTGGGGCATATTATATATCAAAATTGATGTACGGAGAATCTACTATCCAACGGTGGTAGTCACGTAGCCTAATTCTAAACCGATAAGAAGTGGTAGCCGAGATAAGATAGACATATTTGTATACGTTCGGTATCCTTTTTCCTTAGAATCGTTTGAGTGAGACACAGATGTTCTTAGGTTCGCCTGAGTACTTAATTGAATGATCTAACAAGGCTAGTGGTATGCTTAAGCTTTGTGGTGGACGTCGGGTTTCGTAGGAGTCTATTGACACCGAAACTAGAGTTTAGAAAACATAATGAATATAGGTGAACAAAAGTGATATGTGTTGACATGCGATGCGAAAAACGGACACGTAGGACACTCCTTTAAGCTAAGCAATGCTTGGTGTGGATACGAGAGATATTTCCTTTATGATTGATGTGTGGTACATCTCTTGCGTAGCTTGTACGGTTTAAAGAGTTGCAAGGAGAAAATCTATGAATCGTTGTGAGCAAATACCCTTTTGATGTGTGATATGTGAATGCTTATATGGTGATATGAGAAACTAATAGTGTAATGATAACGAGTTGACTGAAGTGGAATTATCCCTACTACTACTATTATTACTATGTGAATAGTCTTCGTTGAGAATTCACTACATGTGATTGAGGGAAAAGACTCGGGGTGACCCTAACGCTCGAGGGAAAAGACCTGGGGTGACCCAAGTGTGTGTGGTTGAGGGAAAAGACTCGGGGTGACCCTAAAGCTCAAGGAAAAAAATCCGGAGTGACCCAAGTGATTTGTGAATGAGGGAAAAATCATGTATGGTAACATATATACAAAAGAAAGGTGAAATGGAATAAATCTGTGATGGAGTGATTGGTTGTTCGGACTTGACATTGTAGAAATATACTTGTTACCCTCAAGCGTGCGTCATTATATTTATTGTGAAGTTGAGATATAAAGAAAAAGGGTCATGCGGATTAAGAAGAGGGACTGTGGTCGTCATGGATAAATCATATGGGATGTTTACTAGTCGTGTTTGTTTCGCATTTGTGATACAGTAGCATACCTTCTCTGTTCATTCTACCTGTCATCCATTTGCATATAGTAGTTGTGTAGAATTCTCTACTGGGCAAGTGTGTACTCAACCCTTCATTTTTAGGTGTGAATCTGGAGCAGTAGCTTGGAGGGACGTGCATGCATTATGGTGCATTCTTTGAGAGCAAAGAAAGTGAAGACATTTAGTTTACTTCGTCCATGTTTAAAGTTGTAATATAAACTCTCATTATCTTTTTAACTCATGTAATTATGAAGTGTTGGGCCATGGTGTCTCATGATGTAATATTTTGGAACTACGTTTTAGAAGGTTGGAAGAAACTCTTTTGGGAGATATATACAGTCCGCTTCTATTGCGGGCGCCCGCAACTCAGTTAAATGCGGACTTCGTTCTCTGGCCGTTGGATCTCATCCAACGGCTGAGATTTTAAAGAGAAACTCGCGGGTTAAAGTAGCCGTGGGTCGAGTAAAATATGTACCGGGTCAACCATCTTACACATGCGGATCCTCCATTCTCTTTCCCAGCTTCCAAAACACGCGAGACTGGAGAGAGAAATACCTTCGACGAAGACGACGACGACTGGAGAAATTAAAGACGAATCGAACGAAGACGACTGGAGAAGAAGAAATCGACTAAGAACAAGGTTTCTCTCTCTCTTTCCCTCTCTCTCTCTCGCTCTGGGTTTTTTTTCTTCTTCAAATCGACTGGGTTTTTTTTTTCCCTTCAGATCGACGAATAAGGACGACGAAGAAGAAGAGGACGACGACGACATAGAGAACGATTGAAGGTATTTCTCTCACTCCCTCTCCCTCTCTGGCTTCGAATCTGTATTTTTCGAGTTAGGGTTTTGCAACTTACATGGTATGACATTTTCTGCATTCTTAGGGCTCGATTACAGAAGATTAAGGCTCAATTACTGCTCGATTTGAAGGTCTCTCTCTCTCTCCGAATCTGGTTTTTTTTTCTTCTGGAATTTAAAATCTGGATATATTTTTTTGTAGATGGACTGTTTTTTTTTATCGAGTTAGGGGTATTTTAGAAGCATGTTTACAAAAAAGAGAGAGAGAGTTTTTTCTTTGGGGTAGGGTGGTGATATTGGGTTAGAAGCATATTGTATTTTTTTTCGAGTTAGGGTTTTATCAAGTTAGATTTTCCAAAAATTGATAATTTTAAAGAGTGTCTGGGGGATGCACAAAGGTTTTGGCTGGTTAGACCAAACACAGGGGAGCATGGAAAAGATGCAACCTGACTTGCCAATTAGCAACCTCTTCCAATGTTTCCAGCCGATTTGTTGTTAAAGAGCAAATATAGTAAAGAGCACCATGGAGATGCAACCTGTATACAAGACTTAATTAAGATGGTACTGCATTTACACATTGGTAAACAAGACGGGGAATGTGAAAGGAAATGTGTTATAGGATGCCTCTTCATTTTGATATGCAGATGCCTCTTCATTTTGATGTCTCATCTTTGGTTTACAACTTTCTTGAAAGGAAATGTGTTGAGATCGATTCAATGCTAAATCTTTTGTTGATAAGAATGTTGTTGATAGTCCAATCCTTCGAATCTTTTTACCCATACAATCAAGTCTTTTATGCAAATAGGAGTATGTTTACTAATGTGGAACCATTTTTTGCAATATTAGGGAGACAATGTGCATAACCAATTACAAGTTCCAACATCTACATATGCACCTAATGACAATGTGGTGGAGTTGGTACCAACGGTGCAAGAGTTCGAAAGGAAGGCAACAAACACGAACTTCATAACTGTTGTAAGCTTGATATTTTCTGGAATAGCTCTTGTAATGGCCATGCCAGCTATAATAAAATCTTAAGCTTGTTGGATGGGATCTTTGTTGTATGTAATGTAGATTATGTTAAGACTTGAGATGTGATCAAACATGATTTATTCTTTGGCTGCTCCTTCTCTTCTTTTATTTGGTCATATTTTATGGTGAAGAATGAGATTCATAGGCAGGTTCTTGATCTATTAGAGGAGGTGAAATGGGCTGGTATCCATAGAGGTGGTACCATATTTTTTCACTATTTGGATGGTTGGGCTGGTATCCATAGATGTTGATATCAGATGGCTTACTCTTCTTGACCGCCTTCTCTTTTCCTCCCTTCAATCGCTTACCACAACCCTTCGCCCTAACTCGAAGCGGTTCTTTAAAAATATGTTCACGAGGAATAGACACATGGCTAGCAATAGCACTCAATTTCCCACCTTCGCTTCCAAGATTCATGGCACATAACTTATTCCGAACTGAACACAAAGCTTCTTCCAAAAGCTCACTTCCGTCTTCAGTTAATACGGCGTCATCAATAACACTAGAAGTAAGTTTGAAGAGCTTATGTCGCCTTTCCAACACAGAAGTGTCACATATTTGTTGGACAGACCCACCCACGTCATTTACAACTGTTTTAATTTTTGCCGATTTAGTCCACCTCGCCAAAATTAACTCATGAGGCAAATCAAGAATCTGCATTCTATTGAAGTAAGCCAACAAATCTTGACATGGAATCCCGTCAACTTCGAACATCTTACAACTGCAACTTACATGTTCTGATGACTTATTTACGAAAAGATTACGAACCCTCGCACCACTCACCTTTGCCCTCTCAACAGTGTAGAAACGACAGTGTTCATCCTCATGTGTCATCTTAACCATGTATCCCAAAATTTGAAAGATTTCATCTTGAAACTTGTGAAATATGACCAATGTATTCAACTCACTCATTGTAGACTCCATGGGAAATGATGTTATCAGTTGTGGCTTCTCATTGAGATCTTTATGATCCAAGTCCAATTCATTATGCCGTATGTGAGCGAGCCCCCTAGCAAACCGCGTGACAAAGTCGTACAATGAATTATGTAACGAAACATACTTCTTGAAGAAAGAATGAGAAATCTCAGCCCTTTGACTACTAGTCATGTGGGCGGAAAACATGTGTTTCATGTATGCCGGAATCCATCTCTCACGGATTTCGTACAAGTCTTTCAACCATTGATTGGAGGATAGGTTGGCTTTGTGTACGACATCTGCCCATTTAGCCTCAAACTCTTCAGGGCACTCAGAATTCCATATGCATTGTTTGAACTCATCATAATGATCTTTATAAGTTATTGCACTTGTCTTTTCAGAAAATTTACTCACAATATGCCAAATGCAATATCTATGGTGTGTAGTTGGAAGAACATTAGCAAATGCCTTTGTCATCGCCGGATCCTGATTAGTTATGATCATTTTGGGCGGGCCTCCTGGCATTGCTTTCAACCATTCTTTGAATAGCCACTCAAAAGATTCACTTGATTCATCACTTAAAAGCCCACACCCAAATAGCATAGTCTGCCTGTGGTGATTAACCCATAGTATAGGTGCAAAGATCATACGGTATCGGTTTGTGTTGTACGTTGTATCAAAAACCACTACGTCCCCAAAATTTTGGTACGACTTCCTAGTCGTGGCATCTGCCCAAAAACAATGAGTCAACCTCATTTCATCGTCTTTCTCCATTGTAAACATAAACCCTGAGTTCTTTTGTTCTTGAATTTGGAAATACTCATACAACATATCGGCGTCTTGCGCTAGTAACAAAGTCCTTATATCCCTTTGACTGTTATAGAGATCTTGCAGTCCGAACCCAACATTTTCCAAACCTCCGGATTGCACCTCGAAAATACTCATTTGTTGGCAAATTGGCACATTTGCTTGTGATAGTTGTTCTGCCAAAGCTCCTTTGGCAGATGTCACTTTGCGATGAGATCGCAACAATGCGTCTCCCTGGAGACGTAAGAGAGTGGTTATGTGCCTCAACAAATTGGGAGATAACATACTTGTCACCGGACTTGGATCTCACAACAGCCAATTTCGCACCACAACCCTCCCTAATTACCCCTCGACGCCGTTTAGAGGTTCCAATAATTTGTACAGGTTTTTTGGGCACCCAGTGACCTTGTTTGCAGCAAAAATACTCTTTCCTAACAATTACTTTATCCCCATTCTTCCTGCTAGACCATTCTCGCGTACCAAATCCCGACTCTTTACCATAATTGTTGTAAAACTCATGAACGGCGTCTAAAGAGACAAACTCTTGATTAATTTTCGGTATCAAGTCATTCTTAACTTGAGGAATGTAAGATTTCTGGGAAGAATTGACAGATGATTGAAACGTTTGAGATGGTAATGGTGAGACTACGTCCATTTCTTCCAAATTTTCCAAACACTGCATTCTACAAATCAATACACAAAACACATGGTCCTTTGAGAAAATAGTCAAATCCAGACAAGTCAAATTCCAAAAAAACAACAGACCTTTCAAGTAATTAGATTTTAAATTCCAGAAGAAAAAAAAACCAGATTCGGAGAGAGAGAGACCTTCAAATCGAGCAGTAATCGAGCCTTAATCTTCTGTAATCGAGCCCTAAGAATGCAGAAAATTTCGTACCATGTAAGTTGCAAAACCCTAACTCGAAAAATACAGATTCGAAGCCAGAGAGGGAGAGGGAGTGAGAGAAATACCTTCAATCGTTCTCTATGTCGTCGTCGTCCTCTTCTTCTTCGTCGTCCTTATTCGTCGATCTGAAGGGGAAAAAAAAAACCCAGTCGATTTGAAGAAGAAAAAAAAACCCAGAGCGAGAGAGAGAGAGAGGGAAAGAGAGAGAGAGAAACCTTGTTCTTAGTCGATTTCTTCTTCTCCAGTCGTCTTCGTTCGATTCGTCTTTAATTTCTCCAGTCGTCGCCGTCTTCGTCGAAGGTATTTCTCTCTCCAGTCTCGCGTGTTTTGGAAGCTGGGAAAGAGAATGGAGGATCCGCGTGTGTAAGATGGTTGACCCGGTACATATTTTACCCGACCCACGGCTGCTTTAACCCGCGAGTTTCTCTTTAAAATCTCAGCCTTTGGATGAGATCCAACGGCCAGAGAACGAAGTCCGCATTTAACTGAGTTGCGGGCGCTCGCAATAGAAGCGGACTGTGTATATATATATATATATGTATGGGTATTATGTGAGGATTTCTTTTATGAAAAATTACCAATATTTATGTTTAAAATCGAGGGCGTGACAAGGAATGTAACAAATGTGCGGACGTGCTTGCTAAGGATGCTTGCACTAAGCCTTTTTCCATGTTTACTATTTGACTTTGCCTTCTAATTGTATCAAAACTCATTTGTAAGATGCTAGTGGGTGACCTACCCCGTATTATGTACTCTTAATTATTATTTTTAATATATTTTTCCTTTTAACTAAAAAGAAAAGGGTAAATTTCGTGACACCTTTTGAGATTTACCTTAATGACGGATACTCCCCTCACGTATGAGAAATAACAATGAATCTCATGTAACTTCTATATGTGTTTCACCGACACCCGTAAATCGACAATTGTCTGTCCAAACACGTGACGCAATGAGCTGAAAGTGATTTAGATCTAAAAATTCACCCTTTTTGACAATAAAAAATTGTAAAAACTATATTTGTTCACCCTTTCCCATAATATTTCATTTTTTACTACTCGAAAGAACCGTTATTAATTAGAAATGACAAACTTGGAGTACTTTACTTTTTAGTCAAAAAAATTTGAGGATTGAGACTTTTTTATCATTAAAAAGGGTGAATTTTTTGAAAGGATGATTCTATCACGTGTTTGTTCAAACATCTGTTGTTTGTGTGTCGGTGAAATATACATTGAAACCACATAGGATTTGTAGTCATTTCTCATATGTAAGAGGGTATTTATGATAAACGCAAACCTTAGGGAGTGTTAGTGAAACTTACCACACACAAAAAAAAAACACAATTACAAGACTGATAACTCTATTTCTATTACTCCATCCGTTTGGATTTAATAGTCTCTAATTCAATCCTAACTGGATAAAAAATGAATTATATCTTTAAATTAATGATGAATTTTATCTCTAATATGGATCTTGTTTGATAGATTTCAATTAGTTCTATAAAACATTGTTTTCAAAATAATATAAAATATTATAAATTACAAGATATAATCGATTAAAAATGGCACGAACTCCCAAAAAGGACTATTAAATCTAGATGAATGGAGTATTTGATATTGTGGGTTTTAGATTGCCAAAAAAAATGATCTAAATGATCTCCTACCATATCGGACGCTAGCGGGAGTTTGGGGAAGCATTAACAGAAGAAAAAGTCTAGGTACTCAACAATCCAAACACAACCCTTCACATACATGTGGGGCCCACACGCACTAGTGAGTGTGGGCCCCACATGTATATGAAGGATTGTGTTTGGATTGTTGTGTATGTAGCACAATTGTTAATAGAGTAAGGTCGAGTGAGAACCATCTACATAAATGAGAATCCGATTAGTCTGATTTTTGGAAGGAATGATTTACGCATCTCAACTTTTAAAATCTCACCAATTATGAATGGTCATAATTGAGTATTTTTTACTTTATTTTTTCCCAAAACGATAACAGGTGCTATTATTACTCCAATAAACAATACATCAAGAGGAAATTTGTCACGCCCTCGATTTTCAGCAAAATAATATTAACATTTCTAAATGAAAATCCATTGCGAATATACACTTTAATACCCCAAAAGCTTTCCCATAATCCATCAAGAGTACGATCAAGGTTAGAAGTTTACAATAATGGCACTCCGGCCCCAAATTCTTAGAGATTAGTCCAAAAAAAGTAAGTTTAGAGATTATATGTCCCCAAGTCAAAAGTAAGTATATATATATATATATATATATATATATATATATATATATGAAATTACAATTACATCTTCAAAAGGATTTTACAAAAGATGTCATGGTAATTCCTCCTTGTTAGCTTTCAAATGTATGGTCAAACATGCACTTCAAGCACGTCAAATCAATGCCCCTGTGGTGTACCTGAAAAGAATGATAGGTTGAGCTACACTAGCCCAGTAGAGAAATCTATACTCAAGCTATATGCAAATGAGATGATTAATGCACCGGAAGAAATTTAGATACAACAAACTTCCCATATGAGCAAAAGCAAGAACATGAGACTTGAAAACCAAGACCGTTCATGAACATGTAGCCTAGCAATCTCTAAAGTCCTCCGTTTTCACTGTCACGTGTCCCAAATCTAATTCCGGGCATTAAGGACCCCATGTGTCCCATATTCATTCTGGCATCGCACCTTTCAGTGAATCCGTGGCTTTCTTGTGCACTTCCGGGCTTTAGGGAGCCTGTGCGTCCCATTTCCGGCATCACACCTTATGTGGATCCGTGGCTTTCTTCGTATCATTCTATCGTTCGCAATTATGTAATCCGTTTCTCATTCCTTACTAACCTCATGCTCAACACATAACCAATCTATATCATTTATAATAACATGCCATAATGTCCACGTAATCATTTAAATGCAAGAAGACAAATGGGTACCAAACTCATAGGAATCGACACGTTTCTTTCGTACCACAAGAGTTCAAGGAGATAGATTGAGCAACGACCCATTTGTGGTACGAACAATCAAGTTTAGAAGTGGTTTAGGGGGTGATTAGAGAGGGTTAAAAGTGATTAGGGGTCAAAACAATCAAAGCGGGATTAGTTGGAACCAGAACTGTCCCTAAGGATCTGGTATCGATACAACGTTTTGGGTTGTATCGATACCCAACTCACTGTCTAAAATTTAACTTAAGTGTATCGATACAACAATACCCAAGTATTACGAGCAGCGATTTCCAGATTTTTCAAAGACAAACACTACGACGACAACCAACGATCCATAGAATGAGCAAGAAATCCCTACCTCAAAGCTCAGAAGGCAAAACCCACGAGATAGCACAAGCCATAGACTCCGAAAGCTCGAACTAACCGAAATACATCACTTCAAGCCCAAACCACCAAGATATGAGCTCAAGAATGCGAATGGAAAGAGGTTTGAAGGTTGATATTCAAGAGTTTCGAGTTTTTGGGTGAGATTTTATGGGAGTGAGAGAGACGGGAGAGATAGAGAGAATATGGGGGATTTTTCTCCCCTATACACACACCCTCACATATATATACTCACACAATCACAAATTGCACATGCACCCCTCTACAAACAACTTTCCCACATTGACCCCAAATCATATAACCACATCATTATCCATAATTCCACAATTTCTTACATTACTATACCCTTTAAATAATTTTTGAAAATACAGGTCCTTACAAAATTTCATCCCTAAACAATGGATCAAGAAGCCAAACAGGAGGGGACTCAATCCAACTGTGGGCACACGCCCCTAAAAATCTGGGTTTGTCGGGTGCGCCCTTTTTAAAGCGCAGCGAAATGCTCAATTCAGAGTCACCACTTGGGTTTTTGTGGTATGCCACCCAAGGAACCGAACTTGAAACGCTTGCTACGCTGTTTTGATTGGAAAAGGTTTGTAGACTGGTCCGTCGTCACCTTTGATATCCGAGGTTCGGGAGCCAGGTTACGAGAGGGGAATGGTTTCAATGAACAAAGAGATGAACAAAAGTTAGTAACCTTGGCTTGTATCTTTTTTGTAACCCTAAATCTTGTAACCCTTTGGAAGAAAGAGTGAGGGGGGTATTTATAGAGCAATCACCTTCCATAAATGGAAACCCTCCATTAATGGAAAGCATTCCATTAATGGAAAGTAAAAGGTCGGCCGCAACTTTAACCAGCGCGCGCGGGTCATGGATCTACGCATGCCAATAGGGTTCTGGTTAGGTTTGGTTAAGGTTAAAAGGGTATCAAATACTCGAAACTCAACCACTCGACATTCCTGGAGTGTTCTTGATCCGTTTAATCATTGGGGAATCAAAAATTGTAAAGAAAAGTAAATTAATCTGGAAAGTCCAGATTGGGGTGTCTACAGTAGCCCCTCTTTGACAGAACTTGGAGCACCATTGTCTTGGTACAAGTAACGTCAAAGATTTCTAGACACCCCTCAAGGCTATCCAGAACAGTGCATACTAGCAGAGTAGACATGTAAACTTAAGGAACCTGATTGGTGCGTTGAGTTGGACGAGCAGACCGTCGCTGGGGATGAAAGTAGCATTGGACAAGTGAAACGCCGCTGGATGGTTGAATTTGGACAGAAAAGGCTGTCGTTGTGGTGGACTCTCTTGGGGAATAATTGGTTGCGGACGGATCATCGCCATTGGGGATCAAACCTTCTTCGGCACAAAGAACTCCAACAAATCACGGGTAGGTCACATCAGGTAGGTTGAATTCCATCTATTGAGAATCAGAGCCAAACTCCTTATCAAAGACCATCCGAGATAGAGCAATAGGACTGTTGGAAGATGCGTTAATGGTTAGATCGCTTTAGACCAGGACAGATCGTCGCTATAAATAGATTGGACGGGACAGGCCGTCGTTGAGTTGGAAAGGAACGGTTGTTGTTAAAGACGGTTGAATCATTATTCAGAATGATCGAACTGTTTGAGAACCGGACAGGACCGGCTGTCATTGAATTGGACTGGCGGATCATTTTTCAGAACGATCAAGCCATTATGAGTTGGACAGGACCGGCTGTCATTGATGGGGACGGGCGGATCATTATTCAGAATGATCAAGTCGTTGTGAGTTGGAAAGGACCGGCTGTCATTGAATTGGACGAGTGGATCATTATTCAGAATGATCGAGCCGTTGAGAAGTGGACAGGACCGGCTGTCACTGATTTGTACGGGCGGATCATTATTCAGAATGATCAAGCCATTGAGAAGTGGACAGGACCGGCTGTCGCTGATTTGTACGGGCGGATCATTATTGTAGACACCCCAATCTGGAGGGCTTCCAGATTAGTTTACTTACGGTTTTTGATTCCCCAATGATGAAACGGATCAAGAACACCCTGGGAATGTCGAGTGTTTGAGCTTTGAGTGTTTGAAAAACCCTTGAACCTAACCTAGCCTAAGCCACTTCCAAAAGCCAAAACCCTACTGATGCGCGCCAAGGCGCAATCATCGCGCGCCAAGGCGCAACCATCGCGCGCCCGGGCGCACCGTCGCGCGACAGACTAGAACCCTCGCGCGATGGTCAAACTGCCAGGTGGACAAAGTTTGACCATTGACCCTCGGGCGACAGTTTGGAACCATCACGCGATGGTTGGGTCCCCACCTACTTTTTCAGAGGCAGAAATTTGGCCACCAATGCAAATTCAGCCAGGCCTCGTGGCTGGCTTTGTCCCTCTCCTGGCACCAACCAGATTCACTCTCCATGCCTATAAATACCTCTATGGTTCATCCATTAAAAGGGTTACAAAAAATCAAGCACAAAAGGTTACACAAACCCAAATACACTTGATACTTCATCACTCTAGCCATCTACATACACTCATTTTGCAAGCTCTATCACCTTGTTCAACCTCAAGCATCAAAGCTCAAACACCGTTCAAACTCAAAAAAAAAGCCAAAGGTATAACACCTTTGTTCTGCTCACTGTTCTGATCCCTGAGGGGGGCTGGCAGGGTCAAGGCTGGTAATCAATACCAGTCCTGGCCCTAAAGCTAGCAAGGTTTCAAGAACCGTTCTGGTAGGAACCAGCGCGCGAGGGTCCCATATACGCGCGCGACACTTCGTTGTTGTGCACGATGGACCGCGTGGGGATTGGTGTCCTACTGTTTTACACTTTACTTACATATATCTCACTGTTAAGCATGCAAAATACCAGTTTACTGCTTTTCTTAGAGCTTAAATTGTTAGCTTGCATTTCAATATCTAGTTCTGTTCTGTTGGAGTACCCCTGGGATCATTCTGGACCTGTCCCAAAGCCCAGAAACGTGCAAAACCAGACATTGGAAAGTTGGCTCGAACCATCGCGCGATGGTCAAATGGAGCGTTGACCAGTGTGCCAGGGCGCAATCGTCGCGCGCCAGGGCGCAACCATCGCGCGCCCGGGCGCACCGTCGCGCGACTGTTCGGAACCGTCGCGCGACGGTTCCATTCTGTTCCCGATCAGTGGCTGGCCTTGCATGTTTAACTTGGTTTTAGGCTATTATTTTGTCCCCACACTGTTTATGGGGTGTTTTTGTTTATTTATTAGGCTTTTCAGCCTTTAAACTGTATATTATGACTGCATAAACTGCTTGGTTTGTCCTGGGTGTGCACTGGTACTTCCAGAGCCCAGAGAGTTTAAACTGCTTGGTTTGTCCTGGGTGTGCACTGATCCTTCCAGAGCCCAGAGGGTTTGAGAATAAGAGTTATGGGCTTAGGCTTACTGGCGTGCGCAGGTCTTGTAGTAGCGTGTGCAGATTTGGTCAGTATGCATTGACTTGATCAGTGCATACTGGTTTCTTCATGTGCACGACACTCCAAGACAGGGGCTTTCCAGTCTGTTTAAACTCCCACAGGAGTCTGTTCTCATCCTATACTAACTGTTTCAATAGAGCAAACATGCTTTCTATCACATCCTGCAAATTGTTACAGTTTTAATCCCCGATTAATTGTTCCCCCGCCCTAATTGGCTAAAATTGATTAATAAAAGAAGAATCGCAATGTTTTCAAAATGCCTAAGTAGAGACCGATCTCCGGATTGGGCGAGAGGGGTGCCATAAAATCCTTCCCCTCTCGTAACCTGGCTCCCGAACCCAGATATGGTTATGACGGACTGGTTCCTTAACTTTTTCAAATCAAACAGCGCGGCAGGTGCTTCGAAATACGATTCCTTGGGTGTCGGACCTTCAAAACCCGAGTGGCGACTCTGTATTTTTGAGCGCTTGCCACCTGCGCTCGCGCTCCCTCGATCCGGGCCTATTGCCTTGGGAAAGGAACGGAATCATTCTCCCGTTTTAAGGGCATGCTGCCCACAGTGGCGACTCTGCTGGGGATGATCGAACCGATATTAATTCATACTTAGAGTTTAATACGCTTGGGAACAATCCCTTAAAAGTCTGTCAAAACGGTTAGCTTCGCGCTGCCGAAGGTTGGAATGGTGATTTAACAGGACCTCGTGTCCGGCCATTCTAATCTGGGGCTTTTTCGATTGTTCGCTTGCGTAGTTTCCTCTAAAGATGGACTGAATAAAGTGAGCCAAATTTGAAAAAGGCATTTTACGACTTTGCGATTCTTCTTCTCTTAATCAATTCTAGCATCTCATTTGCATCGATGTGGGATAAGCCTCGTTGGATCGTTTTGGCAATCCGGCACGGTTTACCGGAGCCCGGGGACCTCGAATGACCAACAACCTTCGACGATGATGGGTCATGCTACCGTTCGACTGTTACTCTGCGAATACGCGGGTAACGGGAGGTATATCTGTGGCCCTAGTTCGAGGAACCTGTTACAAGCCAAAACCAGCCTTTGCATATACAAAGCACTAGAACTCTCCAAACTAGGACAGGTACCCACAGGGTAAGATCTATTTGCATCTAACCCCGTAACTGCCTATGTGTTATTGCTTTCCCTATTGCATGCACTGTTTTGCATAGGAGCATGCTTAAGGCTGTTTTTGTCTTTCGAGTTTGTCTTGCGCTGTCTAAAGACGTTGTTGGGCCCGATGAGGAGTCGTTCATTCTGTTGAATGTTCGTTATCAGTCGCAAAATCCTTAGACCAATGAGACTTTGAGAAATCAAAATTTACTAAGTCCTTGGCTCATGCCCGTTTAAGGATTCAACCGACAATAAGGAACAACAAAGTAGTGATGTCGTGTCACTGGCGCCACCCAGGTTGAAGTGCGTTGTCACTATACACCACCGTGTTCAAGGTTAAAGTGCCATGACATCAATACCAAGTTGTTCCAAATTCGAAGTCGAATCTTCAAAAGGGACTAGCTGAAGGTTTAGTCTATTTTGACATATTTTAGGATCTGTCGATCTACTCAAGGACACATCGCCGAAAAGAATTCTGAGGATTCCGGCAACGTCTGAAACTTGTGAGGCAAACTCGTCTCTGGTTCTATACATGCATACATACATTCTGTTCTGCGTAGGAGCATGTTTAGGGCGGCTTCTAGGATTGTCACTTTTTCGAGTCTGTCTTATGCTTACTAGGACGCTGCTATAACCCGATGAAGAGTCGTGCATCTCGATGGTGCACGTCGTTAATTTTTCAAAGTCCTTAAATCAGCGAGACTTTGAGAAATCAAACCTTACTAAATCCTTGGCTCATGCCTGATTGCGGATTCAACCGACAATAAGGAACCACAAAGTATTGATGTCATTTTGGTTATCGTGCTTCGCACGTACACCGCCCCGGCAAAAGCGCTTTGTCGCTGAAGCCACCCTAGTAAAGGTGTCACGCCATCAATACCGAGTTATTTCTAATTCAAAGTTGAATCTTCAAAAGGGACTAGCCAAAGATTTAGTCTGTTTTGGCATCTCTTAGGATCAGTTTGATCTTTCCAAAGGATGCACCTTCGAAAAGAAATCCGAGGATTCTGGCAGCATCCGAACATCATAAGATAGACTCGTCTCTAGTTCTAGAGTCTAGGAGGACACTGACGACGATGATCTTTGCATTTTCGTTCTTTCAATTCTTTCAATAAACTGCTGAAAAGGGTGTCACTGAGCTTTCATTACTTACTATTAAAGCTTCGGGCCATTGCATCGTCAGAGAGTACCAAAAAGAAGAGCCAAACCTGCTTAGGAGAGTCCGCCAGGGTTGTTACACCTTTGCTTCCAAGGTCATACCACCTACCTCATTCATCAATTCAGAATGGCAGTACAAATGGAGCTGGCTGAGCTCAGGAAAGCTGTAGAGGAATTGGGTCACAAAATGGACAAACAGATGATTATGGTCCAGGGACTCGTTGGCCTTGTTACTTCCACAGCCCCGCAGCCAGATATGGGGCTAGTCAAAGAACCTTCTCAAGCTTACCACCATCCAACGGTTGGAATCAAGCTGAGCCCAGGAGACATGTTCAAAGACCTAGCTGAGTTTCATGAAGCTAGGACTCACTCGAAGGAGGATGTTGATTCCTTGTTCAAAGCCTTTGCCAAAGGGGAGGACATGCTTAGTGATGAATTCAGCCCCGAAGGCAAAAGAATGCATCTTGTTAAAGAGGCAAACTGCAAAGCAAACAAGGGTTCCGCTTTGGATTCTCAGTTCACTCGCCGAAACCCGCCAAGGACTTTCTCATGTTTCTCTACGCCTTTGGCCTCAATTTATGAGAAGCTCCTCGATGCTGGTTCCATCAAGCCCCTCAATCCAACTCCTCTACCCAAAAATCCATCACCCAACTTCAAGTATAATCTCTATTGTACCTACCATCAAATGCCTGTTTCCGGCTTCGACATGTTGTTCAAGATCTCGTCGATTGTGGCATCATCACAAACCCACCACCATCAACAGCCGATATCAATCAGGTTCAAAACGCTCAAAGCTTCCGAGCCCGAACCCAACCCCGGAGTTTCTCTGTTTTCGAGGCATCTCTATCTGCAGTAATGGAGAAACTTTTCCAATCCGGGCATCTCAAGCCTTTGACCCCAACTTCTCCACCCAAAGTCCTTCCGGCCAACTACAATGCCAACCTTTTCTGTGCCTTCCACCAAATGCCTGGCCATCTCACTGATAACTGCTTGCGTCTCCGACACGAGATACAAGATCTAATTGATGATGGCACGGTTCAAGTTCCACCAAAGCCCAATTTCATTTCCAACTCCTTGCCTCAACACGGGCCTGACCCTCTGGTTGGTCAGGTATCTATCACCTCCACTCAGATCAACCCGAGCTCCACCATATTCAACCCTAGCCACCATATCGTCCCAGCAAATCAACCCAAACCCATCGTATCCATCCCGTCTGAATCGGAGGTTAACAAGATGGCTGTAGGTGGGGCAACCGAGGTTTTCACTGCCAACGTCTGGTTTGACAGTGATGAGGGGCTTACAAAGGGGAAGACCGATTGGCTGAGGTCTAATGATCAAAGGAGCATCGAGTAGGCTTGGCCGAAGAAGCTGAGGAGGCCGAAGTGCTGTTGCTTGGGTTTGACTCCTGCTGGATCCTACCTCTTTTTGTGGAAGCTATGGGTAGCTTTTTAACAAATGCATTTTAAAAACCGCGTCTAGTTTGCATTGGCGTCTTGTCTGAGTCTGACACAGAGTCTTTTGCGTTTGTCTAAGTCTAGCTCTGAGTCGGAGGTTGTGCCTCTTGGCCCTCCACGTCGTAGCTTTTGTTTCAAGTTTCGAGTCTGCTGTACTTGGTAAACCCCGAGGGTTTTTATGATATGCATCATCTTGCTTCTACATGCTTCGCTGGCTTTTACATAAACTGTGTCGACCCTGACGACGAAGGGATAGATTTCGATGGGATCATTCCCAAGGAAATGTGTTCCCTCGCCGAAAGGGAAGACAAAAGGCATGCTCAGCTTACTAAAATGAAAAAGTAATTTCAAATAAACTTGAAAGACAAGTATAACCTCCTGAAAGGTTCAAAGTTGGTCTAAGCATCCGCCCCGGAGGAGCATTGCGCCCGGTCAGACAAGCATCAACGTCTTGGCATGGTCACATCAAGTCACGCCTTGAGTTTGATTTTGGGACAAAGAAGTATCAATCCCTTGCTACCGAGTGCCAATCCAGAAAGCAGAAGCACAGAAGGCTCCGGGCCTTGTACCATGTTCAAAACAGCAACAGTGGTGTTTTGCCAAGCACAAATGAGAAAATGTACACAACGGCCCGGAGCAAGGCATTTCCAACCGAAGCACTCTTGACTCTTTGTCATCAAAGACATATTATTTTGGGCTATAGCCAAAGGTCTTCGACCTCGACGGCAACAATTTCAACACCTTGGTCAACCTGGATCATGTCAAAAGCAACTTTTCCCTATGAGAAGCTTGTTGGGCTGAAAACCCCAAGGGTGGGCAGTTCCAAGCAAAAGTTAGAGCAGCCTGCTAGACCAAAACCTATGAAGGAGGTTTAGGCAAAAATGAATAGGCAATATTCAAAAGCTCGCTAGACCGAAGACCCGAATGGGCGGTACTAGGCAAAAGTTAGAGCGTAAAAGGAGAGGTAAATACTCGAGAGTTAACCCTTGGCCTGAACTACATTTTGACATGATTCCCTAACTTGGGATACCTAGGCAGTCTCTCTTTGGGACTCGGTCATACTCTGTCAAACCGTGGCCTGAACTACGTTTTGACCTGATTCCCTAGCTTGGGATACGTAGGCAGTCTCTCTTTGAGACTCGGTCACAAATCTATCAATTGGATCCATGGTTGACATTTTGGTACACATCAAAGGTCGAAGAGGATCGAAGATCAGATCAAGCTGCATTGGAGGAACCAGAAGGGGGAAAACCTTCGTCTTTCAATTTTATTACAAACTACTTCTTCAATTTACAGGCTGAGCATAAGTCTTAAAAATAATTGAAGCATCAAAAACAGAACGAAATGCTGGCGAGGCCTTAACAGGCTCACAGTTTATTCTAAGTTCAGCGAAGTCTGGTGTAAGCTACCGCGGCGCGTTTGTTCGAGTGATGCGCGTTGGTCTCAAACCTGCGCACGCTTCTTGCAGCAGGCAGTAGCAGTTGGCTACTGCCCTCGAATGTCGTTCCTGGGGCTTTTGCCAAGTCTTGTCATACCATGCAAGTCATATGGACTTAATGTGACTGCACGGGGGTGTCGGTTTCAGTCTGGGCCTATACGTGTCATCATCTGCGTCTTATGTCCATCTTTGCGACATTTTTCCAGCTTTTCAATCAATTGTCGTTTCAAGATGCTTTTCTCGATTTTGTTTGTACAGGTCTTTGTGCCTTTTTACGTCTTTCGCAAGTGTCAGTTTCACCTGTCACGGGAATGTTGTGAGTTTTGGCACATTAATGCCCAAAATTTCATTATATTTCATGTGTCTAAGGGTTCGCATTGTACCCTGGGGCTCTGTCTCCCTTTTTGTTTGAGCTAGGCGAGTCTGTACATATGTGCGCGCGTCTGTGTGTCGATTCAAATCACTTGTCAATGCAAATTAGATATTAGTGGTTAGTTTTTGCGTTATCTTCAACGCTTGCAAAAGAGAGTCAATAAACTGGAAAACGCAATTGTTACATTGCTGCCCTAGTATCTGTAATCTGCAAGCAGCGGAATCTCTTGAAGCAATAGGGCACGTCAGCCCAGGGCCAAGCAAAGCATCTCTGGGCACATCTGCCCAAGCATCGCAGAAAGGGCACGCAGGCCCAATGCCACTGCTAAATGTCAACTGGGGCACGCTGGTCCGCTCAACGTCTATCTATCTGGGTGCACATCTCAGAAGTAACAGACAGTACAGTAATGAGGCTCAATGGTAGTCCTTAGGTGTCATTGTCCTCCTAGGAGCCGCCCTTAGCTTGCATCTACATTTTCAATATATTATACATGCCTTTGCATATTGTGTATGTTAAATGTCGAAAGCAGGAACCAAGAATGGTCGCCATCCTCTCGATTTGTTTTCCAAGGGATGCGATGCAATCTTCTGCAGAACAATCTGACGACGATCCATCCGTCCAATTTCCAATCAACGACGATCCATCCGTCCAATTTCGAGTCAACGACGGTCCATCTGTCCAATTTCAAGTCAACGACGATCCATCCGTCCAATTTCAAGTCAACGACGATCCATCCGTCCAATTTCGAGTCAACGACGATCCATCCGTCCAATTCCAATCAACGACGGTCTGTCCGTCCAACTTCCAATTCAACCGATAGCGCATTTTCCAGCGGTCTTATTGCTCTGTCTCGGATGGTCCTTGATAAGGAGAATGGCTCTGATTCCCTACAGATGGAATTCAACCTGCCTGACGCGACCTACCCGTGATTGTTGGATTTCTTTGTGCCGAGGATAGTTTGATCCCCAGCAGCGATGGTCTATCGGTCCACGGCCGTAATTATTTCCCCAGCAGCAGTCCATCTTGTCAATATCTATGCTATTTTCAAGGGTAATCTCTCCTTGGGATACTTCAAATCGAATCAACGATGATCAGCCATGTCATCGCCGACGATCAGCCATGTCGTCCCTTCAAATCAAATCAACGATGATCAGCCATGTCATCGCCGACGATCAGCCATGTTGTCCCTTCAAATCGAATCAACCGATCAGCCATGTCATCGCCGACGATCAGCCATGTCGTCCCTTCAAATCGAATCAACGATGATCAGCCATGTCATCGCCGACGATCAGCCATGTCGTCCCTTCAAATCAAATCAACGATGATCAGCCATGTCATCGCCGACGATCAGCCATGTCATCCCTTCAAATCGAATCAACGATGATCAGCCATGTCATCGCCGACGATCAGCCATGTCGTCCCTTCAAATCGAATCAACGATGATCAGCCATGTCATCGCCGACGATCAGCCATGTCGTCCCTTCAAATCGAATCAACGATGATCAGCCATGTCATCGCCGACGATCAGCCATGTCGTCCCTTCAAATCGAATCAACGATGATCAGCCATGTCATCGCCGACGATCAGCCATGTCGTCCCTTCAAATCGAATCAACAATGATCAGCCATGTCATCGCCGACGATCAGCCATGTCGTCCTTTCAAATCAAATCAACGATGGTCAGCCATATCATCAATGACGGTCAGCCATATCAGTCATTCAACGATGGTCAGCCATATCATCCACGACGATCAGCCATATCGTTTATCTCCACCAAATCAACGGTTTGATCATTTATACTGATGATCCTCCCATCCAGGCTTCAACGGTTCGATCATTTATACTGATGATCTTTCCACCCCGGCTTCAATGGCTCGATCATTTATACTGATGATCCTCCCTTCTAGTCTTCAACGGTTTGATCATTTATACTGATGATCTGTCCGTTCAAAAACCAAAGCGCGTTGAGGCGTTCTTCAGTCAGTGTTGAGGCATTGGCAAATCAAAGCGCGTTGAGGCGTTCTCCAGTCAGTGTTGAGACTTTGGCAAATCGAAGCGCGTTGAGGCGTTCTTCAGTCAGTGTTGAGGCATTGGCAAATCGAAGCGCGTTAAGGCGTTCTTCGGTCAGTGTTGAGGCATTGGAAAATCAAAGCGCGTTGAGGCGTTCTTCGGTCAGTGTTGAGGCATTGGCAAATCGAAGCGCGTTGAGGCGTTCTTCAGTCAGTGTTGAGGCATTGGCAAATCGAAGCGTGTTGAGGCGTTCTTCGGTTAGTGTTGAGGCATTGGAAAATCAAAGCGCGTTGAGGCGTTCTTCAGTCAGTGTTGAGGCATTGGCAAATCGAAGCGCGTTGAGGCGGTCTTCGGTCAGTGTTGAGGCATTGGAAAATCAAAGCGCGTTGAGGCGTTCTTCAGTCAGTGTTGAGGCATTGGAAAATCAAAGCGCGTTGAGGCGTTCTTCGGTCGGTGTTGTGGCATTGACAAACTAATCAACGACAGCCGGTCCTGTCCAATTTCCCAACAGCGTTCACCACATCACCCCATAATCCACAACAACGATCAGATTATCAATCGATGGTCTTTTCATCCGCAACTGATTGTTCCCCAGGAGAGTCCATCTTGGCCTGTCCCGAACGACAATCACCCTCAGTCTAGCCACAAGTGCATCTTCCAGCAGGCTTATTGCTCTGTCTCGAATGGTCTTTGATAAGGAGATTGGCTCTGATTCCCTACGGATGGAATTCAACCTGCCTGACACGACCTACCCGTGTTTGTTGGAATACTTTGTGCCGAGGATAGCTTGATCCCCAGCAACGACGGCCGGTCCCGTCAACATCTGCAGCGACAGCCTGTCCTGTCCAAATTTGATCAACAAGCGGCGATGCAATCGTCCACTTCTACTTCCATCTCCAGCGACGGTCCGTCCGTCCATTCAACCAATCAGGTTCTGTAAGTATGCTTGTCTACTTTGCTAGTATATTCTGCTCTGGATTGCATTTAGGGGTGTCTAGAAACCTTTGACGTTACTTGTACCAATGTAGACACCCCAATTTGGCCTAACGATTATTTCAAGTCCCACCTTGGGACAATCCCGATGATGAAATGGATACAATGATTGCTGATTGCTTCCTTGAGGACCTTAGGACTTTCGGTGAGAACTTTGAACCACTTAGAGGACCCAATTCAAAGCCATACAGCCTTTCAGACAGAAATACAGAAGCCTAGGAGAATCCATCTGACGGCTGTAACATCGATCTAACGGCTACAACATCAATCCCTCACCCGAGCAACCTGTTGCCAGCAAAATCTCCCTGAGAGATCGATTCCTCGGCCGCAAGATCTATCCTTCGGCCAAGACATCCATTCCACGGCCGCGACATCCTTTACTCGGCCGCCAGATCGACCTTTTTCCAGACTCTGGAACGTTCTGTCAGATGTTTGGTTTGATCCAACTACACTACCTTCCCGATGCGTTCGGGTTACGCTCAGAGATCACGACGTAGAGTTAGAGATGCATTGCAATTGCAATTGCCATCTCATGATTTGATTGGCCGGAGTGAGTCATCCCTATGCCTATATAAAGGAGCCTTTGGGCTCCGAAATTAAGACACCTACACACTCAATCAAGCCTCAAAACTCTGCACAAATACTCTCTCAATCCCATACTCCAAAAGCCCTAACCTTCCGAAGGTAGCCGTCAATCCGGCGATCAAACCCCGAAGTTCAAACCCTAACTCTAGGGTTCTCAATCAAGCAATCAGTTAATCACGCCTAATCCAAAGCAATCAAGCAACTGAGGGATCAAGGTGGTGAGGCCCAACGGCCTCTGGTTTGTCTTATTTACTGTCTTTTTGACTAATCGTAGCATTTTGATTACCTGCTAATCTTTCTATCTGGTGTGAGGAAGAACACCGACCGGGGCTTCGATCCCTCGGCCGGTATATCAAACCAGGAGGATCCCTCGGCCGTGACATCCATTCACCGGCCGCGGGATCCATTTCCCTGGGACATTTTGTTTGCCTTTCTGCTTTCTAATGCATGCTTCAATTATCGCACTGGCTCACTTTGTTTACTGTTTAAAGGAATAACTAAACAGACTATGTGTTGGAATTAAACAAAGCATCTATACGTCTTATGTTGAATGATTATGGGCCAGTCTCACGACTGGGCAAAGAGGGGTGCCTAACACCTTCCCCTTATTGTACTTTTGGCTCCCGTATCCAGAATCTCTATCTGTTTTCCCAGTTTTAATAAACTGGGTGGCGACTCTATTTGATGATAACCATTATTATGTGGCGATGTTCCTAACCATGGGAATGTCCATGATTTTGGTTTATGAAGTGAGCAACCAATCGAGCAAACACAACGTGATCAATCTGTATGGCGATGCCCCGTTTGGGAGGTGTCTACAGTTTTTGGCGACTCCGCTGGGGATGTGAGAGCCATAACCAAAAAGTTCAACATAAGACTAATACATGCCTTGTCTAATTCATTTATCATATGCATCGAGCGGGCAACCCGTTGAGTTCACCTGATATCCCGGCATGACACGGGCTATGTTGGGGGTTCCAGCAAACTCCACAGTCACTCGTACCTAGTGGTATATCAAAAAGGAAATCGCCCAATCACCGCCTATGATGGGCTGGTGAAAGGATTGGTGCCCTTTGACAACGGAGCACCCTGAAACTACCAAAACCTTGCATGCTTTAGAAAGCCATAGAACTTATCAAACTAAGACAGGAACCTACAGGCTAGGAACCTACTTGCATTCTACTTGCAAAAGTTCTTCCTCACACCTTGTATCATTTGTTGTTGTAATTAACTCTTTCTGTGCAGAAGGGTTGGGATTTTCAGCCCAAATCCTAACCCTACACAGGCAAAGTACTGACTTCCAGGTATTCTACTTTTCAAGCAGGCACAATAGGTAAATCAAAGAAGCAACCACAGCCAACTTTGTACTCTTATAACACCCGAAGCTACGCCAAACAAAGGTCTCTGCAACCCTCCCGTCTATCGTCCTCATCTGACAAAACACCTTCACCACAACAGTTCCGACCGCTCTCAGAAACTTCCCGGTCATCCCCTCAACGGACCCCGTCATTCACTAAATCTCAAGCTTCGTCAAGCAACCCTTCTACCTTCATGGCAGACAACGACGCCACTATTGCCGACCTCCAAGCTCAAATCACTGCACTACTAGCAGAAAAGGCAGCTAGAGATGCTGAAGATGAGGAAAAATCAATGGAAGACGAGAATCCCCATAAAGTGATATTGGCAGAAAGTCCTGAGTTGACCAAACAAGTCAAGGAAATCAAACAAGCCTTGGCTCGTTCGTAAGGGGATCAAATTCTGGATTTCGAGGGACTTTGCCTCTTCCCAGAATCCAAGCTGCCTGAGAATTTCGAGATGCCCAACATTGAGAAGTTCAATGGAACTGGCAACCCTACCAGTCATGTTCGCCATGTTATCAACACCCTGAAGCCGATGGGCTTGAACGACGAGCTCATCGCCCAGTTGTTCCAGCGAACCCTCACCGGAAGTGCTCTCGACTGGTTCCTTACTTTGGAGTTTGTACATTATCAAACTTGGCCAGAAATTGCCAATGCTTTCGTCAAGCAATATGCATATAACGTCCAAATTGAACTAACAACTCGAGACTTGGAAATGACCAAACAGGATTCCAATGAGGACTTTGCTACCTTCGTGGCAAGATGGAGGGAAAAGGCCGCCAAGATGAAGAACCGTCCCTCCGAGGAAGACCAAGTGAGAATAGTTGTCAAAAATTTACAACCCAAGTATCTCAGGCATATTTACACACAGGCTATCACCGATTTCATGCGCTTGCATGCCACTGGGTTGCAAATCGAAGATGGAATCAAGTTAGGACTCATTGGGAAAGAAGAGGCCACTCCTCCACCTAAGAAAACTTTCTCTAGCCGTACATCTCACGCCTCCGTAAATGCCCTTGGCTCCTTGTCTCAAGACCCTTTCCAAACTAGCCCATCCTGAAGCTCAAATCGACCTCGTCGCAACTTTGATCCTCTCTATATGACCTTATCCCAAGCCTTGGCCATCCTTAGCCGTCAAGGGCATCTTAAACCTCTAAACAAGCCACTTCCTCCGCCGCCCTACGGTCCAAACCATGATCCAAATAAGCAATGCGCCTACCACCAACATCCTGGGCACGAAACAGACAATTGTATGCGTCTTCGTCACGACATTCAAGATCTTATTGATAGTCGAACCATAAAACCACCAAAACCTGATGGGCAAGCTAACCCACTCCCTACTCATAATGCCGAACCACCACCTCGAAGCATCAATCTCATAAATCTCTCTCACAACCCCACATACAATCTCAGCCAATACATTGTCCAAGACAACCAAACCAAACCTACCTTAACCTTCCCCGAGGAGGACGAATGTTTCATGATGGAGGAGGAGGAGGATGATAATTCTGATCAGTCAGAAGTAATCGACATTGATATGTCCGACATAAGCAGCAAAGATCAAGCAGAGGAGGAAAAGCTAAGGAAGTGGAAGGAACACTCTTGGGCGAAACACAATTTGGAGGATCCAGACATTCCATTTGTAGAAGATGACGAATGACTTCGTATCTGGTTTGAGAATAGGAAGAAGGAAAAAGAAAGGGTCATCATGATGAGAAGGCACGCTCGCTTCGAGCCTGCCCAAATAGTGGTACGCATCAACCGTCCCAAGATTCCAACACCGCTCATTGTTTGGGAGACAGTCAATCTCATTGAGAAAGTAGAGGAGTTCCAAATGCAACCGTGGGTCAACCCTTATGATGAGTGCGACTATAGTCAATGGATAGAGGAAAGAGAAGATCTAGATTTCATGTATACAGAACCCTATAAAACAGGGGAAAGCGACTTTGATGAAATGGAAGAAGAGTGCAATGATCCGCTCGACGAAACCTCCTTGGCATCACTATTCAATCAGGAGGAAATAGCTGATGACCGCGCAATCAATGAGGAAAGAGAAAGGGAGTTTCCTGCCGACACATCTATCTGGGGATTACTCATAGCTCAAGGAGGTAGCCATCGTGCAAAAGATGAACCCGGTTCAAAGGCTCTGTTTGGCAAGGAAGAGGGTGGGAAAGAGTACAAAGTTGCAAAAGACGAGGGAAATGACCCCGACATGCTGCAGTAGCTGAGAAGTCACAACATGGCAAATAAGAAACGTTAAAACATTGTTTTTTTTGCTTTAAACAAACTAGAACGAGTTTTGGGCCCCTGTTTGGGCATTTTATTTCCGCTAAGAGAATTCCTTTTTCATCTTCCAGATTATGCTTATCTAAATCCAAATTTCTAAATTGCAATTGCCATGCACTACTCTCATTGCCAAAACAAAGGAAGAATTCGAAGGGATCAAAATCTTTGTGTCCCCGACAAAAAGGGAAGGAAAGGATGAACTCTAATTACTTAGAACTAGGTTTTTATCAAAACTCAGGAAGAAGACGCTATCTCCGTGAGAACACTTAGGGTTAGCTTGCCCATTGTGAAAGTACAAACGCAACAAGGAGATTCATAAAAACATCTCCATCAGATTCCTCTCCAAAACACAAACCCTCTTGAGAGAAGAATGCTCGTTGGGCAACCTATACACCCAAGTAAAAGTAAGAGCAGAGCCTGCTAGGAAAAGAAAAAGCGAAAAACGCGGCCTGGGCAAAAGTTAAGGCATTTGAAGGAAAGCTCGCTAGGGACTCAACCTCTATCAGGTAACCTAGGCAAAACTTAGAGCATGAGAGAAAGAAAAATCAAGAGTGAAAACCCAACCCCCAAAGGTGGTGATCTTGGAACTACGTAAAAGGCCTGATTCCCTGATTGGGATACGTAGGCAGTCTCACATCGAGATACGGCCCAAACATTTGGAGAAGGGAAAACATCAACATGTTTGTACTCAATGATAGGCATAGCTAACCCTGCGTATTGAGCTCATAAAAGATGAGTTAGTCATTTTTCCAAGGAATTGGCAAAAACAAAGACACGTAAGGATTACAGTTCATCCCCTCTAACCCAAAAGTCGTCAACGCAATGGGTATGATCCTTCAAAAGACTCTTAAGTTTGGCAATCAAGCTGTAAAGCATGGCAAAAGCAAGAGACAGCAAATCAAAGACTAAGCATAGGAAAGGATGTAAAACAGGATGCCACTTGGCTGAAGCAAAACCTATCTTCCTTAGGAAAGTAGACACAAGCGGCCGGACAATCGATACCTCGGCCGCAACAATAATCCTTCGGCCGAGTGATCGATTCTTCGGTCAGATATTTTCGCACAAGTTAACTATCTATCAGCAAAAACTTGTTCAAAAAGCCATGTTCTGACTATCGCATGCAAACTCAAGACATTTAGGGCCCGTTTGGATGCATCCATAGGAGGAGGGATTAATTTTTACCCCTGTGTAAGACCTAGGGCCCACGCTATACCCCCGTTTGGATGCCAAAAACGGAGGGGTACTAGTTTATCCTCCTCCTTAGCTAAGACCGGAAAAGGGGGGATTGGGGGGTCTAAGTTATGGATGGGGTTTGAGGTGTTATTAAGTTATCCCCCCCAATACCCCGTAAATCAGACGATTTTACCCCTCCTTATCCCCCTCCCCCAACCCCCAACCCGCCTGAGATTTTGCCGATGAACAGTGAAACAAGAACAGGAAGAAAACGAAGAACAGTAGATTGGAGAGAGGGAGGACTAATCAGGTTGTGATGTTCACCAGGGATCGGAGAGAGGGAGTGTGTCGTAGCTGTTCTCCCTTCTTCTTCTTCTTCTCCTCTTCCTCCTCCTGCTGTTGTTCTCTTTCTCTCTCTCTCTCTCTTTTGGGCTAGTGATAAGAACGAAGGAAAGTGCCCCACCAAAAAATGAACACTTTGACCGGAAAAAAATAATGACCACTGTGAACATTTGAACACTTTGACTGGAAAAATTAAAAAAAAATCTCAAAAGTGCCCCACCACTCATCAGTAAAATGAACATTGGAACACTTTTACTTATTATAAATTAATTAATTTATTATTGAATTAAATTATTATTGCTTAATTATGAAAAAGTAATTATTTTTTACAATTTTATATTAATCATAATGAATAATCTAACTTAACACTGCACAAGGGCAAAATGGTCATTTAACACCTTTTTACATTATCCACCCTTCCTTATACCTCCTATTAATCCTCCATCCAAACAAAATACTATTTAATCCCCCTTCTCTAATACCTCATCCAAACAACCTCTTATTTAATCCCCCCTCCATAAACATCACATCAATGTGGGCCATCCCTTATTAACTAATACCCCCTACTATCTTATCCCCCCTTATTAACTAATACCCCCAATTCTTTCCCCGCATCCAAACGGACCCTTAGGGGCATGAAAGGCATTTCTCATTTCTCAAACAAAAACTTGTTTACAAAACCATTGCTGTGATTGATTTTACTATACAAATATAGTTTCTGCCTATCATCTACTAACTATGAACAGGGAAAAGAAAAGCCCTAAAAACTAGGCGGTCTCTGAGAAGAAGGCAAAGGCTACTCACTGGTCCCCACATTCCCCTCAGCAGCCGGTACTCTCTCAGCCTCAAGCTACAGCCAAGGAAGATATAAACATTCAGACTCAAGGGATAATACATAGCAGATAAAACTCATAAAGAAAGTCATACCTCGAGGATCCTACGGCGCTGTCTCCGAACCAAAACCTCTGTGCTCTGATAGGCGCGAAGCCATTCCTGCGCTATCTCGGCAGGCACCTGTAGAACAGCCAAGCATCTAAAGCAAGGATACAATGCGAAGTAATGAAAGCTAACATAGGAAGCTAAAATACCTGTGAAGCTCCGACTGGCAAAGTGTAGAGCGGGGTCGTGCAAGGAGTCAGCGTCAGGCGCTCCTCCTCCCCATCGTCTGAGTGGAAGGAGATATACGAAGGAGCCCGTGGCCAAACAGGAGCAACGGGAGGAGATATACGAAGGAGCCCGTGGCCAAACAGGAGCAATGGGAGGAGCCGCAACAGAGGAGGTCAAGGAAAGACGGCAGTACTCTATATAGTCACCTGCCTGGAGGAGTAAACCTGCCCAATCTCTGATCCGGGCATTCTTCAGATCTTCCTTCGACATCAAGGAAGTGGACCTCATAGATACTGGAGGAGAAGGGGGGACAAACCGAAGAGCCTCAACGCGTGGCCGCCACTGACTGGCCACTCGATCGCCTAAGTACCAAGCTCGGCAAAATGGACCCTCGAGCAAGCTACGGGTCCGATCTAGGACTCTACAACGTGCAAGAGGGGCATCCTCTGGTACACCACCCCAAGGGTCAAACCGTACCTATAAGAGCAAGGACAAATCAGTCTCGACACAAGAATATGGAAGTCTAAAGGACAAGAGGTACAAAAGAAAAGGTACCTGATCGACCGTCAGTCGGTCCAAAACTCGCCGCCACTCGGGAAGGCTCAAAACTGGTGACCGTGGCCTCCGTTGCCCCATCAACCATCGCTCGTAACGAGGTATGCAGTTCGCATCACCGTGCCTAGTCTCAGGAGGAAACTGGAGAAGGTGCTCAAAAGCCCAGAGCTGAAAAGCAGGTTAACCAAAGCAAGTTCAGAACTAGGAAAAGGCCAAAGTGAAAACAGAAGTACAAAGGAATGATACGTACCTCAAGCACTCGAAAGTGGCCACAAAGAATGGGACTCTTGTCCCGCGAACAAGCTCTAAGACTGCCGTACAAAGTGGCCAGAGCAGACGAGCCCCAGTCAAACTCCCGAATAGCTCCCAAGTGCTGCAAAGGAGCCAAAAACTGCGTATGCACCGAACCATCCTTGTTGGCAAACAACGTTTGCCCAAGGAGGTAAAGAAGGAAGGCCCGCGTCAACTGCTCAGCACTCACCTGGGTCAGAATATCAGCCACCATGAAAGTCTTGCTTACCCAAGCAAGATCAATGTGACCCCGAGAACGAACAGGGGGCACCTTGCCCAGAAACCACCTCAAAGCACCGTCTCGCTCCCAAAGCCGGGGGTCAACTCGAAGAGCAACTTCACCTATCCGCAGGCCAGTCAGCAAAGAAAAATCACCCGGAGTGATAGTCATCTCGCCAGCAGCAAGGAAGTGGAAAGTATTGGTGGTATCCCACCACCTCTCAACCAGCGAGGTCATCAGTGACCAATCCATCTTCGGAAGATCGAGGCCCAGAATGAACGTCTCGAAACCTGCAGCACGTACTAATTCCCGAGCCTGCTCTGGCAGCTTCAAGAACCATCTATGCACCTCCTTGCCTCCACCACGAGCTTCCAGCCTCCTGTTTCTCTGCCAAAGACAAAAGGGGGTTAATCTCATGATTGCATAAATAAAAAGAAATGTTAAGGGGCGTCAAAATTAACATCTAAAAAGCATGCATTGCCTAGACAGGGGGCACAGTTATTTTAGCTTCCTTAAACAAAAATAAATTCAACCCAAACATGGGTTCCTCACATTTATGCTCCTAGCCAAAAGGGATTTTCGTCCCGCAAGCAAAAAATTTTATTCTAAATACAAGGATTTCCAAAACTCCGAACTAAAGTAAAACTTTTTGTTTTTCAGGAGACTCACCGGTACGTTCAGAACGCTCAGGTGAAACTCAGGCTCTCGACGAACCACCTCGGCCTCTGGGCCACCAACAGGAGGGCGGTACTGCAGGAAACCGCCATAACCCAGCCTACGCGAAGGACGAACGTAGGTAGCAGCATCAAACAAACCGGGCTCCTCAATCGCCTCCTCATCGGAAGACGAATACTCGCACCTACATGGAGGATGCGAGGATGAACCCGCAGCACCCGAAGATGACGTGGCCATCACGCCCAAGCCAAGAAAACCAACGGTTTCAAAAAAAAAAAAACCCGAAGCCAGCAGCGACGGTAACAGCAGCGGTAGCGGGAAAAGATGGTCGCCGGAGATGATGGTGGCCGACGGTAGTGGAAGGCGGCGACGTACGGTGGTCGCCAGGCGAGAGGAACGGAGGAGAATGAGAAAGGAGGAGAAGAAAGGATTGAATGGGCCGTGAGATTGATTTAACTGAACTTAAATCGATTTCCTGGCTTTTGGCGTTCTCACGGCCGAGACATCAATTTCTCGGCCGAGGCATCAATTCTTCGGCCGAGAGATCGACCTCCTGGCCCCTTAATCAACGGTAGATTTTGCTCAAGTGCACTAACTCAAGCCACTACAGACTTCTAAATCCTCAACCAACCAAGTAGTCTTGGGGGCATCCCCAAGCCAATGCAACGTGATCAAAACCAGCCTTGGGGGCATACCCAAGCATGAGAAAAATCTCTCTCCACAAACTGCTGGCTGGCAAAACCAGACATTCAGCAGCCTTGAGCTCAAAACTACAGCGGTTCTATACCCGTATCCACTACCAAGGAAATAAGCGGCTCTATGCCCATACTCGCTCACTCAGCAGTTCCACGCCTACAACTCAACGGCTCCACGCCCACCTACCAATTCAGCGGCCCTGTGCCCATCGTCTTCACACAACTCAGTGGCTCCAAGCCTGCTATCTCAATTGGCTCGAAGCCGTAACAAACCAACTCAACGGCTCCACGCCCACTGTCTCAAACTGGCTCGAAGCCATAACAATCAACTCAGCAGCTCCAAGCCCTCGACTCAGCAGCTCTATGCTCGCTATCACTCACTCAGCGGCTCTAAGCCCACTGTCTCAACTGGCTCGAAGCTGTAAACAACCAATCTCAGCGGCTCGAAGCCTATTATCGATAGGCTCTACGCCCGCTATAACAAACAGCGGCTCAAAGCCCAACATCTCAACTGGCTCGAAGCCGTAAACAAGCAATAGGCTCTAAGCCGCCCCAACAATCAAGACATCTATTCTCAGGCTCTACGCCTGAATGCTCAAAAAATCTAACATTTTTGAATGCTCAAGCTCTACGCTTGGATGCCCAACCACTGTGTACTGGATGCTCAAGTTATACACTTGAATGCTCAAGCTCTACGCTTGGATGCCCAACCACTGCGTACTGGACGCTCAAAGCCTGTACTTTGAATGCTCGGATTCTGCCGTCCGAATGCTCGAGCTCTACGCTCTGAATGCTCAAGTCCGGAACTTGATAGAAGCTCTAAGCTTTAAAACAAACACACACGCACGGGCCCGTGCACATTTGCATCAACATTTTCACATCGAGTCTGCATCATATCTGTTCACATCTAACAAACATTACACATATACACTCTGCATATCTCTCATGAAACAGGTCAACCCTACAATCAACCGGCACTATGCCTCGGTTTTATTGATCGGTTCAGCGCCTCGATCCTTTGGCTCCACGCCAACACTTATGATGAGAAAGCTCCGTGCACAGACCATCAGAATACAACCAGCTCTACGCTTCGGTTTATATCACGTCAAGCTCTAAGATCCGACAACTCAGGCCCTCGCCTCAAGACTGCATGCAGGCTCCACGCCTCAATCACTTCAGGCTCCACGCCTCAGTTCCTTCATTTCAGGCCCTTGCCTTATACCAGCTCCGCGCTTCGGTTCGTCACGTCAAGCTCAAAGCTCTGACACCACAGGCTCTCATCCTGATCAATACCAGCTCCGCGCTTCGGTCCCATCAAGCTCTAAGCTCACCTCAGGCCTTCGCCTCACAACTGCAGCAGGCTCCACACCTTAATCTAGTCACCTTAGGCTCTCGCCTTATGATCAACACCAGCTCCGCGCTTCGGTCCTATCAAGCTCAAAAGGCTCTCGCCTTATGATCAACACCAGCTCCGCGCTTCGGTCCTATCCAATCTCCTCAGGCCTTCGCCTCAAGATTGCAACAGGCTCCACGCCTCGATTTCATCACTCTCCAGGCTCTACACCTCGATTCTATCACACCTCAGGCTCTCGCCTCATGACTACAATCGGCTCCGTGCCTCGGTTTCCTCATCACCAAAGCTCCGTGCTCCAGTTACTGGCCCTGCGCCCCCCATATCTCAAAAGCAAACCGGCGTCCAACTCATCCCAGCAGATGGTTTGGATTCCACCCCATTACATCAATTCCTTCCAGCTCATTCGCAAGAATAGGCTACTCTACCGAGCTCCTTTCAGTCAAAGTAAGGATGATCAAGAAAAGCAAACGCACCTGCAGTGTACTGATCTACCCCAAAATACTAAGGAAGCTCTCCGCAAAGAAACTCCCCAGGTAGCCCCGCGCTCCTTCAACTACTCTTCGCCAAAACCCTGGCTCAGTCTAGGTACGTCACACTACGGCTTTTTAAGCCCTAAGGTACGTCTTCTGTCTCTAACCCTCCAAACTTTTTGCTTTTCTTTATTGCCCGAACTACGATTGGTCTGAATTTCCCTTGTGGAATACGTAGGCAGCCTCCCGGTCCGACCATAACAAAACCTTTTTTGAAAACCCCTTGGAATAGTGGTTGGACCAAATTGAGTTGCTTTTTACAGCTTTGACTCTTATTCAAACATGTCTCGCGATCCGTCTGAGTTCAGTCAAAGAGGGGCATCTGTAGACACCCCAATTTGGCCTAACGATTATTTCAAGTCCCACCTTGGGACAATCCCGATGATGAAATGGATACAATGATTGCTGATTGCTTCCTTGAGGACCTTAGGACTTTCGGTGAGAACTTTGAACCACTTAGAGGACCCAATTCAAAGCCATACAGCCTTTCAGACAGAAATACAGAAGCCTAGGAGAATCCATCTGACGGCCGTAACATCGATCTAACGGCCACAACATCAATCCCTCACCCGAGCAACCTGTTGCTAGCAAAATCTCCCTGAGAGATCGATTCCTCGGCCGCAAGATCTATCCTTCGGCCGAGACATCCATTCCACGGCCGCGACATCCTTTACTCGGCCGCCAGATCAACCTTTTTCCAGACTCTGGAACGTTCTGTCAGATGTTTGGTTTGATCCAACTACACTACCTTCCCGATGCGTTCGGGCTACGCTCAGAGATCACGACGTAGAGTTAGAGATGCATTGCAATTGCAATTGCCATCTCATGATTTGATTGGCCGGAGTGAGTCATCCCTATGCCTATATAAAGGAGCCTTTGGGCTCCGAAATTAAGACACCTACACACTCAATCAAGCCTCAAAGCTCTGCACAAATACTCTCTCAATTCCATACTCCAAAAGCCCTAACCTTCCGAAGGTGCGTCAATCCGGCGATCAAACCCCGAAGTTCAAACCCTAACTCTAGGGTTCTCAATCAAGCAATCAGTTAATCACGCCTAATCCAAAGCAATCAAGCAACTGAGGGATCAAGGTGGTGAGACCCAACGGCCTCTGGTTTGTCTTATTTACTGTCTTTTTGACTAATCGTAGTATTTTGATTACCTGCTAATCTTTCTATCTGGTGTGAGGAAGAACACCGACCGGGGCTTCGATCCCTCGGTCGGTATATCAAACCAGGAGGATCCCTCGGCCGTGACATCCATTCACCGGCCGCGGGATCCATTTCCCTGGGACATTTTGTTTGCCTTTCTGCTTTCTGCTTTCTAATGCATGCTTCAATTATCGCACTGGCTCACTTTGCTTACTGTTTAAAGGAATAACTAAACAGACTATGTGTTGGAATTAAACAAAGCATCTATACGTCTTATGTTGAATGATTATGGGCCAGTCTCACGACTGGGCAAAGAGAGGTGCCTAACACCTTCCCCTTATTGTACTTTTGGCTCCCGTATCCAGAATCTCTATCTGTTTTCCCAGTTTTAATAAACTGGGTGGCGACTCTATTTAATGATAACCGTTATCATGTGGCGATGTTCCTAGCCATGGGAATGTCCATGATTTTGGTTTATGAAGTGAGCAACCAATCGAGCAAACACAATGTGATCAATCTGTATGGCGATGCCCCGTTTGGGAGGTGTCTACAACCAAGTCAATGGTGCTCCAAGTGCCATCAAAGGGGGGCTACTGTAGACACCCCAATCTGGAGGGCTTCCAGATTAGTTACTTACGATTTTTGATTCCCCAATGATGAAACGGATCAAGAACACCCTAGGAATGTCGAGTGTTTGAGCTTTGAGTGTTTGAAAAACCCTTGAACCTAACCTAGCCTAAGCCACTTCCAAAAGCCAAAACCCTACTGATGCGCGCCAGGGCGCAATCATCGCGCGCCCGGGCGCACCGTCGCGCGACAGACTAGAACCCTCGCGCGATGGTCAAACTGCCAGGTGGACAAAGTTTGACCATTGACCCTCGCGCGACAGTTTGGAACCATCGCGCGATGGTTGGGTCCCCACCTACTTTTTCAGAGACAGAAATTTGGCCACCAATGCAACTTCAGCCAGGCCTCGTGGCTAGCTTTGTCCCTCTCCTGGCACCAACCAGATTCACTCTCCATGCCTATAAATACCTCTATGGTTCATCCATTAAAAGGGTTACAAAAAATCAAGCACAAAAGGTTACACAAACCCAAATACACTTGATACTTCATCACTCTAGCCATCTACATACACTCATTTTGCAAGCTCTATCACCTTGTTCAACCTCAAGCATCAAAGCTCAAACACCGTTCAAACTCAAAAAAAAAGCCAAAGGTATAACACCTTTGTTCTGCTCACTGTTCTGATCCCTGAGGGGGGCTGGCAGGGTCAAGCCTGGTAATCAATACCAGCCCTGGCCTTAAAGCTAGCAAGGTTTCAAGAACCGTTCTGGTAGGAACCAGCGCGCGAGGGTCCCATATACGCGCGCGACACTTCGTTGTTGTGCACGATGGACCGCGTGGGGATTGGTGTCCTACTGTTTTACACTTTACTTACATATATCTCACTGTTAAGCATGCAAAAAACCAGTTTACTGCTTTTCTTAGAGCTTAAATTGTTAGCTTGCATTTCAATATTTAGTTCTGTTCTGTTGGAGTACCCCTGGGATCATTCTGGACCTGTCCCAGAGCCCAGAAACGTGCAAAACCAGACACTGGAAAGTTGGCTCGAACCATCGCGCGATGGTCAAATGGAGCGTTGACCAGTGTGCCAGGGCGCAATCGTCGCGCGCCAGGGCGCAACCATCGCGCGCCCGGGCGCACCGTCGCGCGACTGTTCGGAACCCTCGCGCGACGATTCCATTCTGTTCCCGATCAGTGGCTGGCCTTGCATGTTTAACTTGGTTTTAGGCTATTATTTTGTCCCCACACTGTTTATGGGGTGTTTTTGTTTATTTATTAGGCTTTTCAGCCTTTAAACTGTATATTATGACTGCATAAACTGCTTGGTTTGTCCTGGGTGTGCACTGGTACTTCCAGAGCCCAGAGAGTTTAAACTGCTTGGTTTGTCCTGGGTGTGCACTGATCCTTCCAGAGCCCAGAGGGTTTGAGAATAAGAGCTGTGGGCTTAGGCTTACTGGCGTGCGCAGGTCTTGTAGTAGCGTGCGCAGATTTGGTCAGTATGCATTGACTTGATCAGTGCATACTGATTTCTTCATGTGCACGACACTCCAAGACAGGGGCTTTCCAGTCTGTTTAAACTCCCACAGGAGTCTGTTCTCATCCTATACTAACTGTTTCAATAGAGCAAACATGCTTTCTATCACATCCTGCAAATTGTTACAGTTTTAATCCCCGATTAATTGTTCCCCCGCCCTAATTGGCTAAAATTGATTAATAAAAGAAGAATCGCAATGTTTTCAAAATGCCTAAGTAGAGACCGATCTCCGAATTGGGCGAGAGGGGTGCCATAAAATCCTTCCCCTCTCGTAACCTGGCTCCCGAACCCAGATATGGTTATGACGGACTGGTTCCTTAACTTTTTCAAATCAAACAGCGCGGCAGGTGCTTCGAAACACGGTTCCTTGGGTGTCGGACCTTCAAAACCCGAGTGGCGACTCTGTATTTTTGAGCGCTTGCCACCTGCGCTCGCGCTCCCTCGATTCGGGCCTATTGCCTTGGGAAAGGAACGGAATCCTTCTCCCGTTTTAAGGGCATGCTGCCCACAATTATTCAGAATGATCAAGCCGTTGAGAAATGGATAGGACTGGATGTCGCTGATTTGTACGGGCGGATCATTATTCAGAATGATCGAGCCGTTGTAGATTGGACAGGACCGGCTGTCGCTGAATTGGATGGACGAATCATTATTCAGAATGATCAGACCATTGGATTTGGGTTGGACGGGTGGATCATCATTGAGGATGATCAGACCATCATTGAATTGGACGAACAGATCATCATTGATTTGGACGGTGGATCATCATTGAGGATGCACGGACCATCGTTGAATTGAGTTGGACAGCGGATCATCATTGAGGATGATCGGACCATCGTTGAATTGGACGGACGGATCATCATTGAGGATGACATGGACCATCGTTGATTTGGATAGCAGATCATCATTGAGGATGATCGGACCATAATTGATTTGGACAGGACAGGCTATCGGGCGGATCATTATTCAGAATGATCGAGCCGTTGTTGAGTTGAACGGTGGATCATCATTGAGGATGATCAGGCCATCATTGAGTTGGATTGTATTCTAGTCCCTAAAGTGTATTCCAGGTGCCAGCAGAGTGGGTCAGAGAGGCCATGCGCTTGATGCTTGTCATGGAGAACTAGATAAGGAAAGCGGTGCGTGACACCCCCCAACAGTTGCACTATCCCAAAGTAGCGGCTTCGACTCCAGTTTCGGTAGTGACTCGACCCCAAGTATGAACTCCAAAATCCTGTTGACTTGCTGCTTTCAATACTGGATAGGCGTGCTTTGGCAATTGATAGACTTTTCCTGCTTTCAACATTTGATATATACAATATGCAATTATGTGCATACTAAATTGAATACACAAATTGAAAATGCAAGGGCGGACTAGGGCAACTTCTAGAGGACGACGACCTAGAATGACCACAGCCACAAGAGCTACACAGAGCAACACTGCCACCTCAGCCCCAGCTCAGAGATACGAGAGCACTAGACAACCAACGGCTAGAGGTGTGCAGTTGAAAGAGAGGCCCATAGATAGGGTGGCTTGCGTCAAGGAGTCTTCAGAGACTCAGAGGAGAAGTCTAAGAGAGAGAGAGAGACCTCGTCAGCGAAAGCCTCCTCCTCAGAAGAGAATGGGAGCGAAGCCCCATGTACTCGAGAAGATTGAGAATGACAACGGCGACGAGAACGAGGACAAGCTCTACCACTGAGGACTGCCACTGAGCCTCTTTACTTGACCGTCATTTGCTTTTGAGGTTCGGACCTGCATGCCTAGATAGATAGATGCTGAGTGGGCCGGTGTGCCCCCTGTTGATATTAGACCTTGAGTAGGAATAGCATTGCGACTACGTGCCCTTTCTTCGATGCTTGGGCGGATGTGCCGCATAGATGCTTTGCTTGGTGTTGGCCGACGTGCCCTTGCCGTTCACAAGATTTCACTACTTGTGGATTACAGATGTTAGGGTAGCAATGTAAAAATTGCATTTTCCAGTTTGTTGATTCCCTTTGCAAGTGTCTAGGAGAATGCAAAAACTAACCTCTAATAATCAATTTGCATTGACAAGCGAACTGAGCCAACGCACAGACACACATACACGTACAGACTCGCCTAGCTCGAACGAGAAAGGAAGAAAAAAAGCCCCTGGATGCGACACGGACTCTTAGACACGCGGAATATAGTGAAATTTTGGGCATTAACGGGCCAAAACTCACAATATCCCTAAACAGGTGAAACTGACACTTGTATAAGGTCAAATAGATGTATAATGACCTGTACAAATCGACAAAAATGGGAAAAGCATCCCGAAATGAGAAATAGACCGAAAAACTTGAAAAAAAAGTCTCAAAAACGGACATAAGACACGAAAGATGACTTGTATAGGCCCGGACTGAAACCGACACTCCCGTGCAGTCGCATTAGGTCCATATGACCTTCACGGTATGACAAAACTTGGCAAAAGCCCCTAGAACGGACTTCGAGGCACCGAAACCTTGATTTCAACTTGAAACAGGCCGTCGGAGGTCCAAAATCCTCGTTGAGCACGACTTTTCAAATCCGATGCTTCGACACAGTCCCGTGTACCCATAGTGACTTGCTTGAACCATCAAAAGTGCAAAATAGGCCCTGGAATTGAAAACGACACCTCGAAGGCAGTAGCTGATTGCTACTGTTTTCTGCAGTATTGGACCTGCGTACGCAGGTAAAGAATTTGCGTGCTGATCAGATGGATATGCGTGTTGTCAGAGATGAGAAAAAGTGTATAGGGTGTTAACTAACCCTAACACAAAGATTCATTATTTATATTATGAGATAACTTGATACAAGACTTGTTTAACCAATGTGGGACAAGACTCATAACTACTCAAATATTCCAACACTCCCCCTCAAGCTGGAGAATAGATATCACAAAGTCCCAGCTTGTTACATAACAACTCTAATCGAGGCTTGAACAATGACTTAGTAAACATGTCAGCTAACTGAGCACTTGTAGACACAAAGGGAGTAGCTATTACACCACTGGCTAACTTCTCACGCACCAAATGAAAATCAACTTCAATATGCTTAGTCCTCTCATGAAATACCGGATTGGATGCAATGTGAATTGCTGCCTGATTATCACAATACAAATTCATTGGCAATTGCACACTAAATCCTATCTCCTCAAGGAAAGATCGCACCCATACAATCTCACATGTCGTGTGGGCCATGGCTCTATACTCTGCCTCTGCACTAGACCGTGCAACCACTGTTTGTTTCTTACTCTTCCAGTTGACAAGGTTTCCACCGAGAAAAACACAATATCCTGTAGTGGATCTCCTGTCAGAAGGTCCTCCTGCCCAATCAGAGTCAGTAAAAGCCTCAATACATAAGTGATTATTAGCTCGATAAAACAAACCACGTCCTTGATGAGCCTTGAGATACTTTACAATTCTAAGAACAGCCTCCCAATGTGGAAGACGAGGAGCAGACATAAACTGACTCACAATACTAACTGCGAACGAGATATCTGGACGTGTAATAGTAAAATAGTTCAATTTACCAACCAAGCGACGATATTGGTCAGGGCTAGAAAGCAGCTCCCCCTGATCAACACATAGTTTGACATTAGGATCCATAGGAGTATCGACAGGCTTCGACCCCAATAAACCAGTATCATTTAGAATATCTAGCACATATTTTCTTTGCGATAAACTAATGCCATTTTTAGATCGTGCAACCTCAATACCCAAAAAATATCGCAACCTTCCCAGATCTTTGGTATGAAACTTACTCAGCAGAAATTTCTTCAACTCATCAATACCTTCTTGATCATCGCCCGTAATAATAATATCATCCACATAAACAATCAATAATACTTTCCCTCGATCAGATGTGAGAGAGAAAACCGAATGATCAGACTGACAGCGACTCATCCCAAATTTCAAAACTACATCACTAAACTTGCCAAACTAGGCCCGAGGAGACTGCTTAAGACCATATAGTGCTTTGCGAAGACGACATACCTGATTACGCTCCCCCTGAGCAACAAACCCAGGTGGTTGCTCCATATAAACTTCCTCCTGGAGATCCCCATGAAGAAAGGCATTTTTAACATCCAACTGGAATAAAGGCCAACCAAGATTGGCTGCAAGGGAGATAAGAAGGCGGACAGAACCAAGCTTGGCAACTGGAGAAAAAGTCTCAGCATAATCAACACCATAAGTCTGAGTATATCCCTTAGCAACAAGACGAGCTTTGTAACGCTCAACAGACCCATCAAGATGATATTTGACCGTAAATACCCACCGACAACCAACAGTAGACTTTCCTGACGGAAGAGGAACCAACTCCCAAGTGTCATTGTCATGAAGAGCAGACATCTCAGCCTCCATAGCTGTCCGCCACTCAGAAATAGATAAGGCCTCCTGAACAGTGTTAGGAACAAAAATGGACGAAACAGAAGTAGTAAAAGCACGAAGGGACGGAGACAGGTGAGCATAGGAAACAAACCGATCAATAGGATGAGAAGTGCAAGACCGAATACCTTTGCGAAGAGCTATAGGAAGGCCAGGTGAGGATAGAGGTGGAGGTGGAGGTGGAGGTGGTGGTGGAACTAGATCTTGAGACGGAGGAGGCATGGCGGAAGGCACTGGTGGGGCTGTTAATACTTTCTGCCGATGAACATACACCTGCAAGGGTGGCACAGATGGTACACGAATAGGAAACACAAACTCAGTCTCAGAAAGGTCAACTGGAGTACGGTGACCCGAGTAAAAGGGTAATGACTCATTAAACGTGACATCAGCACAAACAAAATGACGACGTAGAGACGGTGAGTAACACTTATACCCTTTCTGAGTGCGCGAGTATCCCAAGAAAATACACCGAATTGACCGTGGATCAAGTTTGTCCCGGTCAGGATCAAGAGTATGAACATAACAGGTGCACCCGAACACTCGTAGGGGTAATGAGTGGAGAGGCCGACCAGGAAATAAAACCGTATGGGGTATCTGACCACCTAGGACTCTAGATGGCATACGATTGATCAAATAACATGCTGTAAGAACAGCATAACTCCAGTAAGACTTAGGAACTTGCATTTGGAATAACAGAGCACGCATAACCTCTGATAAATGCCTAATCTTGCGTTCGGCAACTCCATTTTGTTGTGGAGTCCGAGCACAAGAAGATTGGTGAATTATACCATGATCATCAAAAAACTTAGAAAGAGAATTATGTAAATATTCACCCGCATTGTCAGAACGAAATATACGAATGCAAGTATCAAACTGAGTTTTGATCTCTGTATAAAATGACTTAAAAATAGAAGACAACTCTGACCTCTCTTTCATGAGATAAAGATACGTGACACGAGAGTAATCATCGACAAAGATAACATAATATTGGAAGCCAAAAACATTAGGGACACGCATTGGGCCCCAAATATCAGAATGAACTAATTGAAAAGGACGGGACACACGACTCTCAACCCTAGGATAAAAAGACACTCTATGATGTTTACTAAACTCACAGACTTCACAGGGCAAAACATCAACACGGCTACATGAAGGTACTAGCCGTTTAAGGTTCTGAAGGGATGGATGACCAAGACGACAATGATGTTGATAGGGTGACACCGAAGACTGTAGGGCAACAGAGCTAGGGTGAACAGCATCGGTAAAGTAATACAGGCCTCCACGTTCAGTACCGCTACCAATTTTTCGCCCCGTCTTGAGATCCTGAAACACACAACCATTGGGAAGGAATGTGATAGAGCAATTTAAAGATTTGGTAAGTTTATTAACAGACATTAGATTTAATGGAAAACGAGGAACATGCAATACAGAAGTCAAAGTCAGAGAGGAAGTAACAGAAACAGAACCCGAACCAATAATATCAGTGGTAGACCCATCGGCTAAAGTAACATGAGATGGTTAATCAATAGACTGATGGTCATAAAAAAATAGTAGAAGTACCCGTCATATGATCAGATGCACCAGAATCAATAACCCAAGGAATAGAAAAACGGGAAGATGCAATACAAGCACTAGAAGAACCTGTCTGAGATAGCGTAGCAATGGAGGAACTTGTCTGACGTGACACAAGGCGTTGGTACTCCTCCACAGAAATAGTCACCATAGCAGTAGAGTGAGTAACCTGCCGAACATCTTTGAAAGGAGTAATCCGATGAGTTTGAGGAAAACCATGTAGGTCATAGCAGTACTCCACTGTATGATTTGTTCCCCCACAATGAGTATAAAGTCTGAAAACACGGCCTCGACTATGGCCACCTCCCCTTGACATGCGGCCCCTAGGACGAAAGCCACAACCACCATGACTTGAATCACGACCACCAAAAACATGGTCAAAAACCCGACCACTGTACCCAGAATCACGACCGCGACCACGGCCACAATTGGATGAAGAACTAAATGCACCAGAAACAGTGGAAGTAGAATTAGATTTCATTGCAAACATATCTCATACAATGAGAGGCAACTAGTCAACGATCGATAGATCAACCAACCAAATATGTCACCAACGACCGACCAAGAAATAATCAACATGTCACCAATGACCGACCAAGAAATAATCAACCCACCAATCTAGTAACCGACGAAGAACCACCGAACAACTAATAAGTAATAAAATAGATCACCAAGCAATGAACATCATCAACTCACAAGACAAGATGACGGCCCAAATAAACAGAATCCGATAGCATCAAAGTCAAGAGGAACAACAACCCAACAACGAATCAGTAACCAACCTCCAATACGAACGAAATAATCATCAACTCAAGAAAGACCGCAACAATAACTACTATGCTGCAAGTGCAAAAACTCAAGGCTAATACCAACAGCAACACCAAACAAACACTGAACCAAACACTAAACCAACACAACTAAATGGTACCGCAGACCATCCATGAACACCAATCCGCATCGAGAACAACTTGGCACAACCAAGGACGAAGGAGGAACAGATTGTATCTCAGAAAATCACCTTAAATCATATCGCCAAGAGACAAGTAGATTGAATAGGGGTTTCAGATCGAAAATGGCAAGATCGACACCAACAGACGCCGCAATGAACAGTACCGATGAATAGTGCATGAACAGTACCGATGAACAGTCGCATGAACAGTGCCGCAATGAACAGTGATGTGAATAGTGTTGTTTTAGGGTTTTGATGAGCGTGGGTAGATTGTTTGAGGATTTAAAAGGGTTTGGATAGGTCGTTTTTGGTTTTTTTTTTTTTTGTTGGCGTCAAGATGATGGCGGAGGTAGCGGTGGTGGTGGGTGGCGTAGGGCGGAGGGCGGCAGTGGCTATGGTGGTAGGTTAGGGTTAAGCTCTGATACCATGTTGTCAGAGATGAGAAAAAGTGTATAGGGTGTTAACTAACCCTAACACAGAGATTCATTATTTATATTATGAGATAACTTGATACAAGACTTGTTTAACCAATGTGGGACAAGACTCATAACTACTCAAATATTCCAACAACGCGCACGCGTGTCCCTTACCAGCGTACACCAGTATGCTTTGCTGCAAGTGCCCTTGTTTGACAAGTCTCCTTTTTGGGGGAAGAAAATAGAGCCTTGGTTGCAAAGAGAAGCCAGAGCAAGAAAATATCAACTGAGTTTAGAATAAACTGTGAGCCACTAGGCTTCTTAAGCATTTTGTTTTGTTTTTCATGCCTCAAATGTTTTAAGACTTTATGCTCAGCTTTCGTATTTAGAAGTAGTAGTTTGCAATAAAGTTGAAAGACGAAGGGTTTCCCCCTTCTGATTCTCCAATAAAGCTTGTCTTGATCTCAACCCTTCTCAACCTTTGATGTGCACCAAAACGTCAATCATGGATCCAATTGATAGATTATGACCGAGTCTCGAAGAGTGACTGCCTACGTATCCCATTCTGGGGAATCAGGTCAAAACGTAGTTCAGGCCAAGGTTCACTCATGTGTTTTACCTCACCTTTTACGCTCTAACTTTGCCTAGAACCGCCTTCTCAGGTTTTCGATCTAGCGAGGTTTCGAATATTGCCTATTTACTTTTGCCTAGACCGCCTTTATAGGTTTTTGGTCTAGCAGGCTTGCTCTAACTTTTGCTTGGAACCGCCCACCCTTGGGATTTTCAGCCCAACGAGCTTCTCTCAGGAAAAAGAGACACTTGTGTTAATCTAGGTTGACCAAGGTATTGAATTCGTTGACGCTGAGGTCGATGATCTTTGGCCGCAGCCCCAGATAAAATGGCTTTGATAATGAAGGATCCAGAGCGCTTCGGTTGGAATGCATGGGCGACTTCATCTTCTAATTGAATACATGGGCGACGCTTCATTGATACCCTTGAATATGATACGAGGCCCGGAGCCTTATGAGCTTCTGCTTTCTGGCTTGGCATCCGGTAGCAGGGGATTTGATGCTTCGTTATCTCAGGAGCGATATCAGGCATGTCTTGATGAGACCATGCAAAGTCATCGATGAATTCTTTGAGCAAGCTTGAATGGGCGCAATGCTCCTCTGGGGACAGCGTTGAACCAATTTGAACCATCCGAGGGTCTACCTCATCTTTCAAGTTCATTGAAACTACTTCTTCTTTTAATAGGCTGAGCATGCCTTTCGTCTTCCCTTTCGGCGAGGGAACACATTTCTTGGGGATGTTCCCATCGAAATCTATCCCTTCGTCGTCAGGGTCGACACAGTTTATTCAAAAGCCATCGAAATATTTAGAAGTAGGATAATGCATACCATAAAAACCCTCGGGGTTGCCAAGTACAACAGAAGATGCAGACTAAAATAGAGCTACGACGTGGAAGGCCAAGAGGCACAAACTCTGACTCAGAGCTAGACTTAGACAGACTCAAAAGACTCCATGTCAGACTCAGACAAAATGCCAATGCAAACTAGACACGGTTTTGAAAACGTAATTTTTTTTTTAAAAACTACCCTTAGCTTCCACAATGAGAGGGGTAAGGACTACGAGGGTGTCAAGCCCAAGCATCAACACTCCAGCCTTCTTAGCATCTTCAACCAAACCTACTTGAGAGAACTCCTTGAACAAAAGCTCCAAGCTTTCATGATTGAAGGACCTCAGCCAGTCAGTCTTCTCCTTTGATGGATTAAGCTTCCTCTTGGATGTCTCTTTTGCAGGCTCCTCATCACTGCCAGTCCAGGTGCCGACAATGAAGACCTTGATTGCCCAACCTACGTCCATCATGTTAACCTCTAGTTCAGACGGGATTGATACGATTGGCTTGGGTTGGCTTTCTGGGATGATATAGTGGCTAGGGTTGAATATGATGGAGCTAGGGTTGATTTGAGCGGTAATGAGAGATATCTGGCTAAAATGTGGGTTGGAATCGTGTTGAGGCACGGAGTTGGAGATGACATTGGCTTTTGATGAGAGTGGGGCTGGAATGATGCCATTATCGATGAGATCTTGAATGGCATGTCGGAGGCGGTAGCAGGCATTGGTGGAATGGCCAGGCGTTTGATGGTAGGTGTAGAAGTGGTTGGGGTTGTAGCTGGCAAGGAGAACCTTAGGCAGCGGAGTTGGGGTTAGAGGCCTGATGGAACCGGCATCGAGAAGCTTCTCATAAATTGAGGCCAGAGATGCAAAAAAGCATGAGAAAGTCCTTGGTTGGTTCCGGCGACTGGATTGAGGGTTCAAGGTGGAGCCTTTGCTTGCTTTGCAATTGCACAACATTGCGCCAACAACGGGATGCACTCTTTTGCCTTTAGGGTTGAGCTCATCACTATGCATGTCATCCCCTTTAGTGTTGGTTTCGAACAAGGATCCAGTATCTTCCTTTAGATGAGTTCTGGCCTCACAGAATTCAGCCAGATCTTTGAACATGTCTTTTGAGCACAGCTTGGTTCCAAACGTAAGAATGTGGTAGAGTTGTGGAGGTTCTTAGATTCGGGCTTCATCAGTATTTAGCCCCAGATTCGGCTTCGACATGGCGGAGGTAAAAAGGTCAACCAGCCCCTAGACCATAATCATTTGCTTGTCCATTTTCTGGCTCATTTCCTGTAGAACCTTTTTCAGCTCAAACAACTCTGTTTGCCCTGCCATTGGAAGTGATCGAGGGAAGGGGTATGGCCTTGGAAGTAACAGTGAACTTGCTGATGATGCCGCTGTATTTGATGGAGTGGCAAGCCTTTGTCAAAAAGCCCCAGTAGACGTTCCCAAGTAGGTTTGGCTCTTCAGTGCTTTCCTTCCCGGTAAAATGGCCTAGAGCTTTGGATAGCAAAGTAAATAAGAGCTCAGTGAGGTTCCTGCAGTAGTTAGAATGCAATGCACACGTCATCGTCGTCGGTGTCAACCCTAGACTCTACAATTAGAGACGAGTCTGTCTCATGACGTTTGGACGCTACCAGAATCCTCGAAACTCTTTTCAACGGTGTATCCTTGTTTGAATCGACTAACACTAAGAGATGTCAAAATAGTCTAAGCCTCTGACTATTTCGTTCTCGAGGTTTCAACTTTGGAGGTCGGAACAACTCGATGTAGATGACGTGATACCAAAACCGGGACGGCGTAAGTGACACAGCGCCGGAGCCTGAGCGGTGTAAGTTTTTAGCACTTAACCTGGGTGGTGTAAGTATCACGGCATTCTCTCCGTTGTTCTTTCTATTCTGTTTGAAACCTCGATTGGGTTTAAACAAGGACTTAGAAAGTCTTGATATCTCGAAGCCTCATTGATCTAAGGATTTTGAAATTCGACAACGTGCACCATCAAGATGCACGACTCTTCATCAGGTAATAGCAGCGTCCTAATAAGCATAAAACAGACTCGAAAGAGAGACAACCTAGAAGCCACCCTAACATGCTCCTACGCAGAACGATATGTATGTAGAGTGCATGCGATAGGGAAAGCGGTAACATATAGACAGTATATGGGGGTTAGATGCAAGTAATCTTACCCTGTGGGTACTTGTCTTAGTTTGGAGAGTTCTAGTGCTTTGTACATGTAAAGACCGGTTTTGGTTTAAGGGGGTTCCTCATACTAGAGCCATGATATACCTCCCGCTGCATCGCGTATTGCAGAGCAACGGTTGAACGGTAGTACGACTCATCATCGTCCAAGGTTGTTGGGCATTCGAGGACCTCGGACTCCAGTAAACTTTGCCAGTTGCCCAAAACACCTCAACGGGGCTAGCCAACATCGATGCACATGAAGAATGCCAAAAGCTTGATTAATGAGAGAGAAGCACAAATGTTTGCAAAAATGCCTTTTAAAATATGGCTCACTTTTATTAATTGATACTTGGAGAAAACTACGCAAGTGAACAACCGAAAAAAGTCCCAGTTCGGATTGGTCGGATACGGGATCCTGTTAAGCCACCATTCCGTTCTTCAGCAGCGCGAAGCATACTGTTTTGAGAAACTTTTGAAGAATTGTTATCAAGCATATTAATTTCCAAGTATAGACTAATGCAATAAGTCCCTAGTAGAGTCGCCATTGTGGGCACACGCCCCTAAAAATCTGCGTTTATTGGGTGCGCCCTTTTGAAAGCGCGGCGAAACGCTCAATTTAGAGTCACCACTTGGTTTTTGTGGTACGCCACTACCGAATACGCGTATGCCAGTAAGTTCAAACCCATAGTTCTTGTTTACAACCCTCTAGGCTCTGGAAGGACCAGTGCACACCCAGGACAAACCAAGCAGTTTATATGGCAGTTAAAATATAGTTATAAGCAGTTTAAATGGGCTACGAAGCCACAAAATAAACAAAACACCCCATAAATAGTGTGGGGATAAAACGGAGGCTAAGGCCTAGTTACCCATGCAAAGGCCAGCCACTGGTCAAAAAGGGACCTGCTTGAACGGGTAAACCACTACAGCACGCAGGTTTGAATCCTTTGACCAGTGCTTGGTTTTACATGTTTCTGGGTTCTGAGACATGTTCAGAAAGACCCCAGGGGTATTCCATACGAACATAAATGAGTATTGAAAAGGTAACGAGCAGTTTTAACATGGAAAAGCAGTAAATTGGTTATTAGGCATGCTCATAGTGATGAATAGACAAGAAACAAAACATAAAACAGGGATCCTGACCCCACGCAAGATCTGCACGCTAGTCCAAAAGTGGATCACGCAGGTTTGAACATGCGCACGCGTGTTCTAAACTCGCGTACGCTGGTTCCAGACAGGTCCCAGTCCCCACGCAAGATCTACGCGCGCAACCACAGAGTGGCGCGCGCGTACTAATAACCGGCGTGCACTGGTCCCCTGCTCACACGATTTTTGAAACCTTGCTAGCGTTAGGGCCAGAACTTGGTATTGATTACCAACCTTAACCCTGCCAGCTCCCTCAGGGATCAGAACAGGAAAACAGTACAAAGGTGTATACCTTTGGTTTTTGGTTTGAAAGATGATTGAGCTTGAGTTGGAAGGATGAATGAAGGATAGAAGTGTTGGTGGATGGAGAACAAGTAGTAAGTTGGAAACTTGGTTTGAATGCCCTTTGTATCTCTTTCAATGAACAAAGAGATGAACAAAAGTTAGTAACTTTGGCTTGTATCTTTTTTTGTAACCCTAAATCTTGTAACCCTTTGGAAGAAAGAGTGAGGGGGGTATTTATAGAGTAATCACCTTCCATAAATGGAAAGCTTCCAGAAACCTTCCATAAATGGAAAGTAAAAGGTCGGCCGCAACTTTAACCAGCGCACGCGGGTCGTGGATCTACACACGCCAGTAGGGTTCTGGTTAGGTTTGGTTAAGGTTAAAAGGGTATCAAATACTCGAAGCTCAACCACTCGACATTCTTGGAGTGTTCTTGATCCGTTTCATCATTGGGGAATCAAAAACTGTAAAGAAAAGTAAATTAATCTGGAAAGTCCAGATTGGGGTGTCTACACCAACGACTATACCCCATCCCAAATGAATCCTTACCAGCCAGAAGATGCGCGACTGAAGTTGGGTAGGCTCTCCAGTGCAGAAATACCCATAGAAGGTTCCACGCAGGGAATAAAAATCTCTATAACCGGCGCAAGAGGGCAACAGACCAGACGAACGACTGTACCGCTATCGAAAAACCCCAAACCACGAGTGGGTGGCGAATGGCTACAATCTCTAGAACCTCCAAAGCACCCACCACATAGGACTAACAGTAACCACCCTGATCACCACTTTGATGAAACCAAGCAGGCACACAACAAGAGACTCCGTGGACCACATCTGCAAACCTGAACTACAAACTTGAGGCGCACCAGCGGAGACGAAACGCTGACAACAACACAGTGGAGATGATGGATGAGGTGCAACGACAGAGAGAGGAGTAGTCAAGGCGGCTGGCAGCGATCAGAAAAGGGTGGGGGTGGAGAGTGATGAGGGAGGAAAAAGGAAGAACCAGACGGAGGCCTGTGGGTAGATCTAATTAAGGAAGAAACCCCACGTCGCATGCCGCTCCATTTAGGGTGGAAACCCTAGGAGGAGGGAGCGGAAGGGGGAAAATAGCAAAGGCGACAGCTAGGGTTAGGAGAGTTTAGAGAGAGAGAGAAATAGTGGGGACAGACCTAATTGAGTATGGTATGTCCTATTTCTCCTAATGTGAAGATGGGGTGAGAGGATCCTAATTCACTCAACACATCCTTTGGGAACAAATTTGGGAAGCTATGCCTCAAAGTTAGTTTGAAGAGCCCACTTAAGACTGGAAAAAAAAGTGTGCTAAGAGCATCTCCAATAGTTTTTTGGCCATTTTTTAAGAGCTAAAATCATTTTTGGCTAGCTATCGTGCTATTTAGCCAAAATTTTGTAGAAGTGCTCCACTTGTACTGGAGCATTTATTTGGCAACTACCACTTATAGCCATTGGATCATAGGTGGAAGGACATAGGGACAAGGGAGGGCAGCCGACCCCACTGGTTGCCAAATTTTTATAGGGATAGGTATAATTTTTGTCCCATTTTTACTAATTTGACCCCACTTTAAAATTTGTTTTTGCCCCAGCCCATATAAGGGTTTTGTACTTAGAGAAAAAAGGAGTCAAAATAAAATCTTCACCCACAAAATTCCCATACATAGCGCTAGTTTGTTCGTTCCTCAAAACAAATCAAGGGTTTCGTTCGACGTGATCTCTTCAGAATCTTCTCCTAATCTCTGCACCAAAATCTCCATGGAAGGTAAGAATCTCCTTCTCTTCTCAATCGTCTCTCTCTGTCTCTCTCTCTCTCTCTCACAACTATGGTAGAGAGAGCATTTTTCGCTATGAAAGTTATAAAGAGTAGGCTTCGTAATCGTATATGTGACCAATGGATGCATGATAGTTTGGTTGTGTATATAAAGAAAGATGTTTTTGAAATCATTACAAACGAGGTTATCATCCATCGTTTCCGAAGTACGAAAAGTCGTCGAGGTCAATTGTAAATCTTGTTATTAATATATATCTACTTTTTGATTAACTTGTTAATCCTAATTGTTTCTTTCAATTAGAAACTAGAAAAGTGAACTACACATAGTTCAAATTTCTGACCCCACTTATCGAAAATCCTGGCTCCACCATTGGGTTGGATCACACCTGCATATCACAGCTTTTGTATTTCTCAAGAGCCATTATATCACGACTCTTGTAAGAAATGGCTAAGTCATTATTTGGCTCCAAAAAATGACTTTCCATTGGAGGAGAGGATTTTGGTGTTGAAGCTAAAATATGGATTTGGCTCCCAAAATACCTCTTACGCTGGAGATGCTCTAACCATTTAGTTCATGTCCCAATGGAGATCTTGCCTGAGCTATAGTAAAGACACGTGTTTTTTGGGAGAAAAATGACCCTTACTATTAGTGTTAAAATTGTGGCCGACAAACTCTGAGTTAAGTTTTCGTTCACGATGTTATGAAAATTTGTTGGAATATTTGAATTTTCAAATCCAGCTCAATGCTCAAATCTAAAGGTTCAAAACTTCGGCTACAGCCTACAAATCTCCCTAGAGGAAAGGATAAAGATTTGGGATTCGAAATTTGGGATAAAAAGGAGAATATCGGATAGAAATGAAATGAACTTTCTACTGTTCTACACAAGGTTCTTAATATCATACCCATAACGTCACCGTTTTTCTTATTGTTACGGTACGTAACGGTATCGGTGTAATTTAAGATACTATTTCAAATTGTGCGTAATAATTATTCTATCAATGGTACCGTCCGGTATTCACTACGTACCGACCTGTAACCTCTGGTTTTTCTAGTATAGCTGGTGCCCAACAGGTATTTAAATCGAAAGGAAACTAGAGGGGTGTGGTACAGTGGTACTGATTTCATGAAAGAATGGTACATACGAGCTGGTACGGTATTCACAACCCTGCATCTACGTGCAAATTCAAGAGGTTAATTTGGTCACCCTAAGAATTTTTCTATGATGCCCCAGTGTGGTATTGGAGCATCGATGCCCCAGTGAATCGTAGCCATTAAATCAAAAATGGGTAAATCAAGTAAGGTGGAATTGCTAAAAACAAGGTGGGTTTTCCTCCAAAAATGTAGAGATTCGTAAATTATTTCATTTACTTTAATCGTTTGAATATGTAGAATACTGTATTTTGAGGTTATATTGATGTTTGGAAGTGTTGGTACAATGTCAGGTTCGTTTCGGTGTCCGTTAAAAAAAAAAAAAATCTTTTTTCTGCCCTGCATGAACCGGTATAGCCTTTTCCCCGTACCGGTACATGGTGTCCAGAAGTTGTGTCTTCTAACAGTTTGAAGGTTCATGAACCGGTACAGCTTTTCCCCGTACCGGTACATGGTCTGTTTTCTGTACTTTTTCAGCACGCTTTTTGGACCACTATAAATACTCTTTTTTGTCATTTTCCACACTATTTGGCCACGAAAACAGATCTAGAAATCCCCTCTCACCTACCCAACTCCAATCTCACCCAAGATCCTTGATTTTAAGTTCAAATCTTCAAGATCCAAGGGTTTTCTCCCTCAAATTCGCATGATTCTCGCATTTGGTGAACAATGGGTAAGTCTTGTGTTCTTACTCACACTTTTAGGCTCTCAATCACGTTTTTCTCTCTCTCCTCTCAATCACTTGTTGATCCTTACTTGTTTATCTTGTTTTTGGGTTTCATTTACCCTAGATCTTGTAGCAAAACTTGGGAGGAGCTTGTTCTTGGAAGATTAGGGCAAAATCCACTTGGTGGACTTAGGGTTTTGCTCAAAATCCATTGTGGTAGGGATTTCTTACTCTTATTATGCGTTTATGTGATGTTTATGTGCCTAGATTGCGCTTTGTTTCGAGCTTGAGGTTGGGTTTTGTGTCTCGATCGAATCCGGAAATTTCTTCCCGTTTTCTGAGTTTCAGTCAACTTTAAACAGTCATAACTCCTTCGTCCGATGTCCGTTTCATGCAAATTTTATGTCGATTCGAAGGTCTTGAAGTCAGCTTTCATTTGCCACCGGAATCACCTTAGAACTCTTAGTACACTGAAAGTTATGACCATTCGAATAGAGGTGTGTCAGTCTGCCCATGTTTGTCGGCCATTCCTAAGTTGTTTTCGTCCCGTGCTATGACTCCCCTCATGATCACGATATGTTTAAGTCACTCTCGAGTATGATTGCTTGTGTCCTGATGATTCGTTATTCGATCGTGTCCCTTAGCACTCGTTAGAGTATAATATTAGCATTGTTGGCTGGAGAACATACCGCGAGATCAATAGGAGTACCGTGGACGACAAGGGGTAATGTGGTGAGTGTTATGAGTGGGCATGAGCTTGTCTAGTGGTCCGATGAGTAGTATTGGGACTCGCATCCTCGTGCCTTGTCTTGTTGAGCTCTCTTGGTTCTTTTGGCACTCGTTCTATATGATTTCCGTTTAGAACCTAGTCGGTGGTGTATCGTGAAGTCTTTGTGAGTTCGGTATGTGGCATAGGGTGTCGTGATGGATTTAGAGGACTAACGTGGTCTTAAACTAGGTGTCAATGTACAATGGAGTGTGTTTATAAGTTTGTAATCCTTTGAGTGTTGATAAATGAAAGAATGCGAACTTGATAAATGTTATCTTTTGAATCTGGATTGGTATTGCTTGTGTGTATGTATGAGTTGATAATTGTGATCTGAGGGTCCTGCAACGCAAGGTGTGGAAATGCGGTGACTCTAGAGGGCCCGTTACGCAAGGTGTGGTGAGAACGGAAACCCGGGTAGAAGGAGAGAATTCCCTGTAACGCAAGGTGTGGGATTACAGTTGAATGTCTCTCCTGATGAAAGAAGTTATGATTGATTGTGGAAGTTGTCGTGGTCGTTTGGGCTGTGATGTGCCTGAGATTGTAACTGTTGAAAAAGCGAATAAACCTTGATTTCATCAAAGTTTTCAAAAAGGAAGGAACTTGGTTTTTGAAAAAGGATTTTTATGAAAATCCTCCGGCTATTCTTGAGCGAATCAACGGTTTTCGGTATTTGGGCACAAATCAACAGACTCCGGCTATTCAAGCTCGAATCAACGGAGCTTGACCCGTAAAGGTCGAGAGTTTTCTCGAAATTGTTTTGGTAACCAAAAAGGAATGTTTTATGAAAATGGGCTAAATAACGAATGGTAAGAAATGAGGAAGGATTTGTAGTGTTCTTAAGGAGTCCTTAATTGGCTTGTGAGTTGTTGGAAGCTATTTAGATTGATGTGTGCCTAATGCTATCCCTAGTTTAACTTATGAATGGTTAAGGATGCCTTTAAGACGTATAGAACTCCGTGTTCATAGTTCGTTGGTTAATTGTGGTGTCCTTTGGTATCTTATATCCGTTATTTGGAACTCATTCATTCTACGTGCATACCTCATCGCATTTTCATATAGCTTGTGTAAAGATTTCTCTACTGGGCTAGTGTAGCTCAGCAAAATCCTTCTTTTTAGGTTCAAATGCGGGGCAATAGCTTGCATAGCATCGTGTGCACAATGTGGAAGACATTTTGGAAGCTAACTTCTTTTGTCACTTGATTTTTTTTTTGTAATGATCACACCTTGGTTAAGTAGGACTTTGTAACTAAAAACTTTGAAATTATTTTGACTAAACTGTTGTAAATTTAGAGAAAACTAGTTTGCACTTGTACAATTTGTAAATTTGGGCCGTGGAGCTAGAGTTGTAATTCTCTAAACTTTGAGACCTTGTTTGTAATTTAATTTGATGGGAAATTCTTTTGGGGTATTTCTTATGTTATGCGAGGATCTTTATTCGAAAAGGTTTATTATTTATGTTGAAAATCGAGGGCGTGACAAAAAAATTGTACTTTTACTTGCCGCGAAAAATGACTATACATATTATGTTTTATGATTATACTTACCACAAAATATGACAATACTTACCGCAAAATGTGGCCGAGTGGTCAGTCCAATCCAGTCCAGTAGCAGGTCACTATATTTAGGCAGGAAATACATTACTTTTGGAATTTTAAAAAACCACACCACTTTATGCCAAATTCACTCCGAATTTAGTCCCTTAAGCTAAGCTATTGTCTAGTGCGCAACATAAAAAACAATTTATATTTTTACTATAAACACACACAACAATATAACTGTAATAAAAGTAAATATTAAATGATTTAGTAGGGCCTTCCATTGAATTAAGGTAATGAATTTAATACAATTAGTGTATTGAATCAGATTTAAATACTAAGCAAGTAATTGAAATAATTTTTGCAATCGATTGACGTGATATTGTAACGATTAATAGTTATAATTGACATTAGACTATTCAATTAGTGCTAGAGTGACGATTAATCGTTATAATCGACTATTGTAGCAAGAGTCATTTGACTAAGAGCTTAATTGATTGATCATATTCAATAAGTGATGATTGAACATTAATGCTATAATGATGATTGATTGATCATATTCAATGAGTAATAATCGAATATAGTAGCAAAAGTCATTAGCTAAAATGAATTGATTAATGTAGATTGATAGTGATCAATGTCATTAGTAGATATAGTAGTTAACAGTACTGTTGGTTGACAACGATCAATGAGTGATTAACACAATTGGCTAATGTAGGAGTTTACAGTCACAAATAGTGTAACAACTCCGATTTTTAGTAAATAAAAATCTCGTTAATATTCAAAAATCCTTTATTTATGGCTTATAATTTCCTTTTAATTCTAGTAATCCGTCATAATTAGATTTAAGACTTGTAAAATTCAATTTCATCACACTAGGCAATCTAGTCATTTTCTAAAGACAAGTGTGCTAGTATATTTTCCTAATAATTGAAATAAAGTTTTAGATTATATTTCTTGACTAGAAATCCTACTTGGCAAGTCTAGTTAATTTCTAACCGGCTAGTTGAAGCAACCGAACTACCAATCCACTTAGTTACATGCTTCCAACCCTAGTTGAACTGTTTGAACCTTTCAAACCCTAATGGAACCTTATGGACTTAGGTAATTATTATTATATACATATACATACACATATATATAGGTATTCATTGACTAGTCAATCCAAGACTTACTTGTCACCTTGAAACCCTTATCCATTGGACAATAGACTTTCCATTAAAGATATCTATGCTAGATTTGTTAAGTACATGTATATAATTATATATAGGTATATATACACATGCCTAAAGGACATATAGGTATTATTCAAGTATATATTACCTCACCCCTTTAACCATTGGTCAATAACTACTAGGGAAAATATTACCCATTGGATAATAGGGTTAGTCTTACCAACAAGTATTAGGATAGATTAAACAAATCATTCCTAGATTCACCATGTGATTGTATCCTTAAACATATATATATATATATATATATATATATGTACCATAGATTTATTACCAAAGATTCACAAAGTACATTAATATAAAAATACTATAAGAACATGTGCCAATTTGGACTATTTTAATAAGGAATTTTGACTTGAAAATCTACCTAGATTGCATAATATATATGTGTGTGTGTGTGTGTGTATATATATATATATATATATATATTACTTCAAAGTACAAATGTGCATATTAGGTTATTTAATAGAAAATTTTGATTTGAAAATCTTAGTACCTTGTGTACTTATATATATATATATGTGTACACTCATACAAGTACAAGGGAGAGAGAAAGAGAGAGAGAGGCCGAGAGAGATAGAGAGGGAGAGCAGCCGAGAGATGGAGAGAGAGAGAGAGAGTGATGTGCGTGCATGTGATGCTCACTCAATCAAGTCAATCTCTTTTGGCCAAATCCATACACAATCCAAGTACAACCAAATCTAGGTTTCCTTGGCCTTTCATATATAAACAAGTTCCCTAAGTACTAGACAAGACTAGGAACCCTTTAAAATAACCTAAAGATTGTCCTAAAATGGAAGTACAAGAGAGGAAGATCTTTGTATGCTTTCAAATCATGAAATGACAACACAATGGAACAAAATCCATTGGACAAAGGAGGAGAGAGAGGCCGGCCATGATGGAGGGAGAGAGAGCCAAGATTTTTGCTATAAATAGGACCCCTCACTTGCCATTTAACTCACACCTTCCATTCTTCAACTTCTCTCTCTAGAAAGTCTTGTATTCTTGCTTTGTTCTTCTTGTTCTTAAGTTGTTCTTGAGTTCTTTCCAAGTTCTTCAAGAAACTCATCCAAGACCGCCACTAAACCACCACTCGACCACCCTTTCGATCCAAAAGTTTTAGTAGTATTAGTCAAGACCTAGTTTCAAGAGAAACATTTCTCTTTCGAAGCTACCGGAAGCTTACCGTAGGAGGTTACTCCACCCAATCACCGACGTAATTTCCGTAGCCGCCCTACCGCCAAGAAGAACGGTAGAATACTCTTATACACTCTAATCCTAAGTATAGATATTTGTATGATCATGTAGATTTTTCCTATGCTTTCTAACTCTAGATATAACGTATGGTATGCGTATGTTGAAATGAATGTAGAATTTTCCGTCCTCATTATCCCTAAGTATACGTAGATTTCTCTATCTACTACTCCTAAGTATATATAGATTGATCTTAAAGTATAGTAGATCTTCCTTACTCTAGTAAAATTAGAAGTTGGTATATTATTTAAATGTTGAAAATGCATGATAGTTGATAAACTTATTTAGCTTATGGGAGTATGAACATGTTAGATAATCACGTTTACTTCAATAAACATATGTTGTTTTGAACTTCCTAAAAAGGAAGAAAATATGGATTTTTGAAAGATAAGAATTTATCGCTTGAAAGGAAGTATTCGTATTTTGATCTTAAGGATGGTTATGAGCATGTATACATGATTACTAGGATTATTTGTCTTGATGTGTGATTAAGCATAAGTGGTATCCACTCCAAAGGCGTCCGTACATGTGGCGTTATGCTTTAAGTGTGAATTGAGCATGAATAGTAATATAGAGTTGAATGATCTTGCTAGTTTAGTTTCAAGATTACAATGAATGATTTATGATTTTGGTCATAAGAAAGTCCTACCGCGGAGTCTATGCATGAAAACAAGACATAAGAATCGGGAAAGGTAGAAACATGACACCTAGGGTGTGGTTAATGAAAAGACGTGTTTTGAAAAGGGAAATATTTTTGGAAACCGCAATGTGGCCGGACGTGGTAGCCCATTGTGTGGTGTGTGTTTTGTGTGCCAATGGGAACCCGGGACGACGGAGCCATTGTGAGGATACTCGGGAGACCGGAACGGCGGAACCGAGGTTGGGTGTGTGGCTTGGTTATCCATGGAGAGGAGCCAATGTTATTGTGTGCCAATGGGAACCCGGGACGGCGGAACCATTGTGAGGATACTCGGGAACCCGGAACGGCGGAACCGAGGTTGGGTGTGTTAAAAACGATTTTCGAAATGTTGATTTGGCTAATGAAAGGTAAAATGGTAACACGGTCTACGATATGCTGCATAGGAGAAACACAGAGAATCATGGACACCAACGTTAGTAAGATAGTGAATGTGGATGTGTAATTGTTAACTAAGTTGTTGAATGAGCACGTGTTATTATTTATATGACCTTTTGTTGTAAATTAAGGGTTAGTGGGTATGGATTATTCTATTGAGCTTTTGTAGCTCACAGTGTTACCTTTTGGTGACCCTGACATATTATATTGGTGGCGATGCCGGTATAATATGTCAGACTTTATAGATGAACAGGGTGAGCTGTACACCTTGGAGGCTTTCGGAGCCGAAGAGCTGGCTAGGATGGCGGAGCAAGCGGAGCAGTAGTTAGGAACCTTGCCTTGTTTAAATAAATGTACTCTTGAGAGAATTATAATGTAATAACGAGCCAGACTCTGTTTAAATTTCAATAAAAATGTCTATTTAACGTACCCAAAATTGGGGACGTTACAAATAGATTTCATAATCATAAAGTATAAAACTCCTCAACATTTATCAAAACAAAGAAGAGCCTCCAAGGCATAGATGTTATCAACATTGATAAGACAAAAAGAGCCACCAAAGCATAACATCTATTAACAAAAAGGCAGCACATCGGATAAAAAAAAGGCTGCAATCTACATAACCCAGATTAACAAATTGACAGGTGCAATTTACATCCAAAATAATACACAATCAGCAGCTTTAGCCACAATGCCATCAATTTTTCCTCCAGTGATATTCCAGTTGAGCCTTCCGGACTGCCTTGAAATCTTTGGCCGACGTGCAATGCTTTAAGTAAAACAATTGCAGGAAAATCAAAGATTGCTATACATAATCAATTCAACTTTCAAACAACTTGGCGTCCTTTTTCCTTATACTTTTGAATGCAATCGGATAAAAACTCAAGAACAAATTGGCTCCAGTCCAACTCCCTTATAGAGGACAAGTCCTTTAATGCATTGAGAAAACACTTATTGACTCCAAATTTCAATGTCGGATATAGAATAATAGGCCCGGCACTAGAGAAAGACTCGGGCCTAGAGTCTCAATTTTTCTGGCCCAAAATAGGGTCCCCAAATTTAGATTAAGTTATATATAATAATAAGTCGTCTGACCTGTACCAGCAGTACAAACCAGAGCCTCCAACAAGTGGTTGAGAGTTAAAGATAAAAGTATGAATGGGGTACCATCCAGTATTCACTCTGTACCAATCGGTAACCTCCGATGTTTTCGGTACAATTGGTGCCCAACCGGTATTTAAACCGAAACAAAACTAGAGGGGTATGGTACAGATTTTGTGAAAGAAAGGTATATACGAGCCGGTATGGTATTCACAACCCTGCACTTAGGGCTGTAATCGAGCCGAATATTAAAATGTTCAGATTCGTTCATTAAGTTTTTTAGCGAACTCGAGTTCGAGCCAAACTTAATGAAAATTATGACGAGCCGAACTCGAACCGAGCTTACCTAGGTTTGGATCGAACTCGAGCTTGTTCACGGGCCTTAACGATCCAATAATATCTTATATTTATGCTCTCATATAAGTCTAAAGTTGCGAATAAATTTTTTAGTATGTACATAAATACGCTCATATACATATAAAATGACAAAAACATATACATAAGGTTCTAGTAATTGTAAACATTTAAACTTGTACAAGTTTTAAAATTTTCACTATGTAACTATATAAAATCCCCATGATATACATATACTCTAGGTTCGCGAGCCTAATCGAGCCGAATACTGCTACGTTCATGTTCGGCTCATTTATGAAACGAACCTAAAATTGAGGTTCAAGTTCGGTTCATTTAGTAGACGAATCGAACTCGAACGAGTCTTTACCGAGTCGAACCTCAAACAGTTCATGAACGGCTCAATTCATTTATAGCCCTACCTGCACTACATACAAATTCAAGTGGTTAATTTTGTCAATCTAAGTCAAGCACATGGCTGAAGTAAGAATTAGGAGGCAGCACATGGCTTGATTACACCAACAATACCTTAGTGGGTACCACCCCAATTTCGTGAAAAAAAGGGCCCGCCGGCTCTCCATTTCCCATATCCCAAAGGAAAACACCATACCATGAATAGCAAATTTACACCAAAATTGTTCCTTCATTGTCCGTGTCAAAAAAAAATTTGTTCCTTCATCGCTCAAACATATTCTCTCTCTCTCTCTCTATTGTTTCTCTTCTTTTCCGTTCCGTGCGTAGGTGCGTTAGATTCGAGAGAGAGGGAGTGAGAATGGCGGTGCCTAGGGTTTTCGTCGGAGTTCTAACCGTCTTCGCAATCGCCGTTGCCGTATTCTCGCGTTCCGCGGAGGCCGAGCACATGGCCCCAGCCCCCGCTCCTGCTAGCGATGGTAAAATTCCTCTTTCCATGTTTCCACATTATACGCACACAACGCAAATTATGTATCTATACTTATATTTGTGCACGCGGAGGTGGAATATTGTCTGTTCGAACCGTAAACTGTCAGATCTGATGTTAATTCGTCGCGTTTTTAGGTCTCTCTGTGTGAATTCTCGTTGCGATTCCTTGTGACAACGGAAGTCCTCGCTGCCTTTTCGGAGCACCTCGTTAAACATATGATTTTGATTGTACTAAGTTCGTTCTAGATTTTATGCCCTCTCAGGTTTTGGTTTATTGGTTTATATATTGTAAATGCTGACCTTAACGGTGGAGGATAATATGCAAAAAGTGCATCGATATCCGAGAAATTTTTTATGCCCTCTCAGGTTTTGGTTTATATTAGTAAATGCTGACCTTAACGGCGGAGGATAATATGCAAAAAGTGCATCGATATCCAAGAAAAGTGTATAGATATACGTGAAAGTGTATAGATATATGGGAGATATGTATTGAAATCTGAATTTGTTTGGTATTATTTGCATTTTATCCTAAGTCTACTAGGCTGAGGTTAGCAAGAGTCAAGACCCCAATTGTTCTCTCTCTCGTGAATGTATGCATGATAACCAAACAAATATGGAAGAGACTGCAATTTTTGTTGATAATCTGTCAATATTTCTATTCAATTGTCTATTATGGCGTCTCCAAGGATATGGATTTTATGGTAGGACCTGACTGTCTCACATTGGTTAGTTATCACATCATAAATTTTTAGATCAGGCTGAGAAGTGCTCCTCCAGAAGCAGTTGATTTTAAGTTGGATTATTGAACATGGACTTTGGGATATTTTGAGCAAATTTTTTTAAATTGGATTATTGAACATGGACTTTGGGATTTTTTGAGAAAGACTTTGTTTCTTAGTGGTTGATGATTTGCCCTTGTTTATGCCAAGATGTGGACCTAGTTTAATAGTAGTTCCGAATGAATCAATCCATTTTTAACTTGTTATGTGCCATATTGGAGTCACCGAGTCCTGTCCGTACTGTATTACAACCCCTTTGGACTGCAAGAAAGGGTGGGAAAAGAAAAGAAAGTCGAATTCTATTGTTTGTTTGGATAACTAAAAGAGGTGATAATGTTGAGAAATGATGAGTTTCTATTGGTCCTTTTTTGCTTCTCACCAAATCTCATCATTTTGGTGTGATTAGATGAGAAACCACAACCCTTCTTTCCTGTAACTTTCTCACACTCCAAAGGGCCTGTTGAGTTGAATGCTTTAAAGCCTTAAATATTTTGCAAGCCTGGAAAAGTTGTGTTAAATACAATATCCCTTGTCAATTTTCTTTTTTTGTATCTTGGATATCCCTTGTCGATTGCTGATCATATACTTTTGTACTTGTATATATATTACTATTTCCCCCCCTCATAATAGTGTGCTTTTCTCGGTAACGCAGTGTTTCTGTTGTTCTCAGTGGAGGTGGTTCTTGCCTTCTTGGGATGTTCACATTTAGACTTTTCTTTCTTTCTTTCTTTTTTGAACTGCATGTTCATATAAAAAGACTCATCCATTGTTTCCTTTCTGTCTTCTCACAGCCCTCTTGCTTTTTTCTGATTTACATCTCGTTATGGTCTCTTGCAGGCACTTCTATTGACCAGGGGATTGCTTATGCCTTGATGCTTGTGGCCCTAGTTCTCACATACCTCATTCATCCATTGGATGCCTCTTCCAACAATTTCTTCTGAGTTGTTTCTAGGACTAAGTCAGAATTAGAGAAGAGATGATGAATGGAATGTGGGAATGTTAGGAATTGTGTGCATTTGCTCGGTTGGAGAAATTATTTCGAGTGCTACTATTATGGCCAGTGATGTGGTCACTTGTTTCATATTTCATTTGTGGTTGTTCTAGATATTCTTTTGCTGCAACATTTCTGATTTTGCAGTTTTCTTTCTCTGGGGAGACTATTCATCTTTTAGTTTCAAATTGCCTCTCATTGTTCAATGTTCAGCTTCCTATGGTTTATGGGCACAGAGTCAATTTTGTGCCACAATGGCATATTGAGCTCAAGCCACTTAAAGGAGAAGAAATTTTTTGGTGCAGTAATATAATACTCCCTCCGTCCCCTTTTTAAAGTTCAGTATTCCATTTTGGATTATCTCTTAATAAGTGTCCATTTTGTAAAGTTAGTGGGTAGAAGTTGGTACATTTTCCATTTTGCCCCTAAAAGTAGATTTCATTTTGAAAAGTTAGTGAGTAAAAGTGTAATGATGATGTCTCTATAGAGGGTAAATAGGGAAAGTTGAGGTAAAAATTGATGTGAAAGGTGTAATGATGATTTTTTCTTAATAAGTTGAAGTTACGAAGCGGGACATTTAAAAAGGGACGGAGGGAGTAACTGTCTGGTGTAAAAGTGTAAAACTCCGTTTGGAGTGATACCAAGAAACTCCATTTGGTTTTGTGGCACGTCTGGGCCGCCAAAAGACTGGAACATGATTTCCTTAGTCGTCGAAGGGTTTTGTCAGATTGTTTGAGATGTCTACAACCATTGCATTTGGCAGTGTTCATCGAAGTGATTACTTGATTTCGGTGTTTTTTTTGCTATTGATGATCTTCCTTTTGTTACACTCTGGCAATGCTGTGGGCGTAATTGTGGATGTGATAGTATGTTCTTTTTGCCCAAATTTCCGGGCTATGTTTCTTGTTATTGGAAAAATGGGTTAAATCTGCCCCCAAAAAAAAAAAAAAACTCATTCTTTGTTAGCGACAAATCATTTTCACAAAATAAGATCAATTTAAAGATACTTTGCTAAATAGACACTGCAGAAAGCAGAAACTGAAGCAGTAACGGAGGCAATTTCCTTTCCTCATAATTTGTCAACTAAGGCTCTGTCTAGGTCTTTGATTTTGTGAAGGTGTCTGCTGAGAGAGGGAATGAAAAAGAAGGGAGAAAAATTAGCTTCAAGCCTTCAACGATCCTACAGTATCATTTTTCTTTTCCCTCCAAACTCAAGAACAAAAAACTGTTTTCAGGATCAACATCCAAAGACATGCGACTTTTTTTCACAAGAGGGAGTAGTTACAAACTATATGCAATCATCTAAATTGATGCAGGCTTATTTTAGCAACATTACCAAATCAACCATACTATATTTCACAAGATTAAATCAATATTTTTCCATAGTTTCACAAATCAAATACATTACAAACAATCTGAAGGATCATTTTTGTTTTCTCTGGGCATTACCACATAGTTCCAGTCTACACGTTTCCGTTACAGAGAGACTGAACCAAGCAAACTCCATTTCTACATAATTAAAGAACCAAGTCCTTAGAAAGCTCTATCAATGACACTAGCCCATGGCATACTTCTGGGTCCAGCTCCGTGCAGTTGCCTCATACTTGGCCTTATCCGTCTTGTACATGTGAGCAATCTCCGGCACCAAGGGATCATCAGGGTTTGGATCCGTCAACAATGAACAGATTGACAGCAACACCTGAAAATGGAAACAGAAACCCTTTCCACCGATTTAAGTAGCAGCACTATGGAATTAAAGTCCTAGAGGGAGGAGACAATCAACAGGTTCAAGAGCTGATACCCATCCCAAAGTAGTTCTTCAACAATAGTGTTCCGCCAACCAAGTCAAATAAAGGAAACACCAAAATCTGATTTTATTTTGTTACTGCATGATTTCAACCTATACGAGGCTTGCTGTTACGTGAATTCAAGATTATGTTCTAGCAGATGGTATTAAAGCTAAAAGTTAAAGAACCTTGGAGATAGTGAGGGCCGGGCTCCACTGCTCCTTTAAGATATCAAGGCAAATACTGCCATTGCTGTTTATATTCGGGTGAAAAACCTTTGTCCTGAATGCAACCTGCAAAAAAGTTCAACAGAAGTAGGAAAGTTAAAACAAACTGAACCGCCATGTGGCCCTTCGGATTTTGATTTGAACAGCTCAAGTGTGCTTAAGAAGGTTGCGAAACAATAAAGTATTTACAAATTTAGACACATGCAAAGTTATATAGCTGGACATGAGTATAGAGTACGGGTGGGTGACCAGGCGTCAAGCCTTTCTGAATGCTTTATCTTAGGATGTAAGGGTATCTAAGTAAGGAGTTGAGAGTGGGGTTCTTTTTTTGGTGCTTCGAAAATTAATTGAGAGCGGCTATGTGGACACTGGACAGAGATAGAAGTGAATCATATAACACCGGTATAATTAATTACAACTGTATTTGAAATTCAATGGAACTTAGGTGCAAAGGGGGGTTTCTATCTATCAACATGTGTGGGGCTAGAAAACTTTCAAACAGAAGGGGACATTGCCCAAGTGAAGGTAAAGTTGTTTTATCCTAATATAGTTAATTTAGTACAATTTGGAGATTCCTAGAGGCTAGAACCCTGTACAAGGCGACACAAAAAGCATGTGCTCACAGCCTCATTCTTTCTATATACTTGGTCTCGCAATTCTCCTGCAATTTGACATCTCTCTACGAAGGTTGCCATCTGTTATAGAAGTGAGACCAAAACTGCTCTCATTCCAAAACAATTGGTGAGGCAAAGAGGCCTTTACAATACATGACAGATTAACGTTGATTCCATTGAGTATATGCATTTGAGTAAGTTCTACAAAAATTAGAAGGAAAGAAGTGTGCAATATTGAATATCAAAGGAACCATCCCAAAGTACGCTAACAAGAGGTTCATCAATCATAAGTCTCATAACAAAGCTAGTTGATTACAAAATGGAGTCAACTGGTCAGGAAGACTGGAAGGCTGGAAGAGTGCGTGAGCTGCTTGAGTTTGTCCACAAAACGCCTTTTACACTTGAACTAGGCTTGTAAAAGAAACAAGGTACTCGAAGAGTAATACTACTCACCACTAGGCTTCAAATTCTCAAACCACGCGGAGAAACACCCAAATAACCCACAAATGAAAGAAAGATAAAACAAACCAAGAAGCTAATAAAAATAACAAACGCTGAAATATGCATGATAAACAGGAAGTGTGAATCAAGGCAGTAACACTAAGCACTTTAATATACTTTAAAGCCCAAGTCCCAACCTTTAGTCAAGTAGGCCTAAACAGAAAAGATCCACTTCCAAACCGCCAACAAAAGAACAACACACTTTCAGACATTCCAAAACGCAAAAACAAATTAACTAATATGAATTGAAGAAATTGTAGGACAAATGACATTCCGGGAAAACAATAAAGCACATCAGCACCTACAACATAAAGTAATTTCAAATAGGAATTGTTAACATACCTTAGGAGGTTTAAATGGATAATCAGGAGGGAAATGAATGGTAACAAGAAAAACTCCGCCTGCATATGGACTATCAGCGGGACCCATTATGGTTGCTTGCCAATGAAACATGTCTTCAGCAACAGGGCCTACCAATATACATTATCCATGTAAAAGATATACACCACAAAGTCGTTCTAAAAAGTACCGTAGTAGTAGAAAATGAAAGTTGCAATGTAATGACCATTAGTGCACCTCTCTGTATGCATATGCACACACCATTGTATCTGTAAGGTGTACGTGTTGACCAATTGCATTCAGTTTTTGGTTGCCAATTGGCTACTATCGGAGTAGTCGGAAATTATTTTCGGGGGCCAAGAGAAGGGTCCAAATAGAAGAAGCATGGCTTTTGGAAAATGATAATTTCTTACAAAGATTAAGGACAGGAAAATAACAAACGCAAAACAATCGATAAGTTTATATAATTCTTAAACTACCACTAATCTCAGTTATGCCCAATTATGTCAAACATTGTATATATGATCGGTTCCACAATGTTAGTCCCTTTTAGGAGTTTTAAAACTTTTAGGGGACACGCATTTATACACTGAATTCAAATAAGAAGGCATCAAATTCCAACAATACCCCTTTATTCTTAATTTCAAAAAATATCCATCCATCTGTACAAGGTGGTTTTCGTAAACAAAAGGTTTTATGTTTAGACCTTTTGAAGTGAAACATGAATTTTGGGACATTCCAAATTGAAAAGATGGACAAATAAAACAGAAGGGAGGGAGAATGGGAAATAGGGTCATCCCATAGGTGTTCAGGGCCAACACAATAATTTAGCAATAACTTAGAGGGGCATCATATAAACTGTAGAGATATTAAGAAAACAACAGGCTAACAGAAGAATGGCCCCCCATGCCACACTATAGCACCATCGCACCATATGTGTTTACATAACTGTGAGAGGTTTGTGCATGCATCCATATGCGTCCTTTTTCTACCACAGATGCAATAGGAAATACATAGTATGGTGAAACAAGGATGGATGGCATGTATCAACCATCACCAATGCTTCATTTCCTCTTCCCCTTGTGACTTACCAAATCACCTTCCTCGTAAAAACAAAATGTGCCAGTTGATGCTATTAATTGCCATACATTTGTCGGCAATAACCTTGTTGCATAATTCCCTTGGACTCACCGGGTTATTTTACAGTTGTTTTGCCTAGCAAGCCTTGGAATTACCAAAAGTATATCAGCAGGCTAGGAGCAGCCAAGGACGCTCCCGATAACTCAACTAGCCTAAATTGGCCACTGTCCAATTGCTTTAGTTTGGCTACATGGATCCATATCCTCTCGTTGCCCAGCTAGAAGCCATATCCTCACTCGTGTTTAACCAATCATATATGTCTTTAACACCTCAAAACATTTTCCCTACGGCCTCTGTATCTTTTTCCACACTCAATATGGATCAAAATGCTCCTTACAACTGTTTTAGCTGTTTATGCTGCAGATGGTCATAAGACTCATTACATCTCAAATGGCTCTACGAGTAGGCTCAGCCAAGGGCCGCTCCTCAAGAACTCAACTAAACTGAATTAGTCTTTGTCCCAATTGATTTAGTTTGGCTACATGGATCCAAATCCTCTTGTTGCCCTGTTAGAAGCCATATCCTCACTCAAGTTTAACCAATCATATATGTTTGTACCACCTCAAAACATTTCCCCTCCGGCCTCTGTATCTTTTACCAGACTCAATATGGATCAAAACACTCCTTACAACTGTTTTAGCTGTTTATGATGCACATGGTCATAAGACTCATTACATCTCAAATGGCTCTACAAGTAGGCTCAGCCAAGGGACACTCCTCGAGAACTCAACTAAACAAAATTAGCCTTTGTCCCAATTGCTTTAGTTTGGCTACATGGATCCAAATCCTCTTGTTGCCCTGTTAGAAGCCATATCCTCGCTCAAGTTTAACCAATCATCTATGTTTTTAACACCTCAAAACATTTCCACTACGACCTATATATCTTTTACCACACTCTATGTTGGGATCAAATCCTCCTTACAACTGTTTCAGCTCTCTATGCTGCACATGGTTATAACACCTCATAACTCGGGCATGGGGCAACCAAAAGACAAAAAAAATCGTAACTATAAAAAAATTATAAATCCAACAAATAGAAAAATTAGGGATGAGTTATTCCAAGAACTTAGACATTTGAAACCAAAATAGCCGAGAGAAGTAACAAAATCGATGGACAGCATTTGAATTTACAAGGTCTTAATCGAAATATGGTGGTTTCCAAATGGTATGGGTTGTTCATCGAATTTTGTTGACTAAACCGGTCATTTGGCGGAGAGGAGTTTTTTGAAGTTGAAGTGGATAAAAACTTACCTTAGGACTACCATATCACTCAGAGATAAGTGGATTGGCTATGAGCTCAATTGAAAATGAGTACTTGGATAAGTTAAAGTATGGTAATTTACTTGAAGATTTTGCTTCAAAAAATGCAAGGAGAAGTTTTCTTTAAAACGGATCTTGTTAATCATAAAGCACTATAACCGGGGTTGCATTTTCTTTTTGATTTTTTGGATGTAATTCAAGCTAAAAGCACAATGTAACCTTATTTCTTGTTTTTTTGTATGTCTTTTTATTTTTTATGACTTAATAGTGAGTGGACAACCAAATTTGAGTTCGGGCTTGGACAACCCAAATGTCGGGGCCGACACTATATGCTTATGCTATCTTTCACCTTTTAACTTCCCTATAATTTATTTATTTCTTACAAATCTTACCTACCTTCCCTAGTAACACCTCTCATCCATTCACCACTCTCATTTCAACTAAACTCAATTCTTCAATATGTACCACCCAAATTTTTGCAACATTACATGACAACAAGCCTTGTAATAAGAAATACTATAGATGTGTCAACTTTATAGGAATTGCACAAAATCACACCAAACATGGATTCACAATCCCATTTTATCCACAAGCTCTCAATTTTGGGGCCACAATATCTCCTTTTTCATAGCTAATTTTCATCAAAAGTAGAAACAATTATTGCTCTTAGACTTGGGTACTTCTCATCCATCAAATATACACTTTGTTTTCTCATCCTAATTGTAGATTGCTACTACGTGTTCTCTTAGCCTTACTTAACCAAAAACACATTAGATTCTAAATTATCCTCCATAAGTGTGGGTCCAACTTAACATCTCTTCTTGTTTTGTCAGTTAAAATTATGCTTTGTTACGGTTGGCAGCCGGACCTACCGAGTCTAATATAGTCTCCAAGTCTTCCAGTTCTCCCTCCCGAAATGCTACTGCACGGTGACTCATAAACATGTGATCTTACTAGTGCTCATAAATACACAAGAAGAAATGATTTTTTAATCCGTTCTAATTTTCTCATGCATAAACCCAAAACTAAAACGTACCACTATTATTTATAAAAAGGCCTAAGCCCAGAAATATAAGAATATCTTAGATTTTTTTTTTTACAGTAAGAATATCTTAGATCTAAACTGAACAAAAATAAATCGAGACAAATGAACCACAGCAACAAATTGAACACAAGCAGTCAGACCAAAAGCTATCCCTATGTTGAGTATGTTAAATATATGCAATTACCAGCACTGCAAGAGGTGGGAGGATCCTTCTGTAGATCCTTGAGCTCTTTCAAGATCCGTTTGGAAGCCATTTCTCAGGGAATCGGAACAAGGACAAGGAGATCTGCAGTAGAAAATGAACAGCAAGGAGGGAGGGAGAGAGAGAGAGAGAGAGATGATCGGCTAGGGATTTTGTAAGGATGTATATAGAAGAGAGAGAAGTGTTCCGACAGAGAGCTGACCTGAGGATTGAGGGGATGATGATGCTTTGTGTGTGTGGAATTCAATTCAGGACGGCTGTATGCAGTACCTTGCTTTTTCTCTTCTTCTTCAAAAAAGAGTCTCTCTCGTTCTCTAAGCGGAACTGTATTGTCTCGATAGTGATTATTCCAGGCTCATGGAGCACCGGCACGTGGTGATACTGACTTACTCTCTTAGAGCATCTCCAATTTTCACCTATTTTTTTATTAAAAATTTGGTCTAAGATCCACTATAACATATTTGTAATTCCACTAGTTCACTTCTTAAGTTTGAAACTCATCTAGTCCCCTAGTAATGTTTTGTAAGGCTTTACATCCATTTTACTTAAAAAGAGAATTCGGGCTCTCTCGTTCTCTAAGCGGAGCTAAGTTTTGTCGAGTTCGGGCTCGGCTCGTAGCAAACGAGCCAACAACTTGAACTCGAGCTTGGCTCGAGCCTCAACAAATCGACCTTAGTCATTTAATAAACGAACATCTTTAATTGAGTCGAGTCTCCCTTAATGAGCCGAGCTTTTGTCGAACGAACCGAACTCCACTTGACTCGTTTAGTAAATGAGACAAAAACTGGAGCTCAAGCTCGGCTCGTTTAGTATCGTTTACTAAACGAGCTGAGCGTTTAACGAGCCGAGCTCGCAAGCTACTCTGTTCATTGACAACCCTACTCTCTAACTTTTTTTATTACACATTAAAATGTTCTCCCTTCTCTCCTCTCTCTCTCTCTCCCCCCCATTCTTTTTCTCTCCCATCTCTCAACCATCTGTTCCCTTTACACTGTCATTTCTTCCCATTGTTCATCGTCGTCGCGTTTTCTTCTATCTCTTCCCTGCCGTCATTTTTCCTGTCGTTTACTCATTTGGGTGTTTTCAGTTTGTCCTAACAGTTAGGTGCGACGGTGGCAAGTGGAGACGAGGACGCATTGTCTCCCTGCTTTGTCCATCGAGATATATATATGATCACCCCAAGCGTAGGGCTAAAAAGTCATTTAAAGCATAATAATCCGGAAGTCCGAAATCGTACCTAAGAGAATATCATCATGGCTTGGTTGGATTTGTAGGAGCAAGTTTTGTGGCCTTGAGACGGCTAACTTTAGGCGTAGTTTGAAACGAAATAAAAGTGTGATTTGAAAACGATTTAAACTAAGCGGCTAGGTTTAGGGGATTTCAACACCCACAACTTGACTCAATCAGCTTTTCTCTCAAATTACTCGAGTTGAGATACGCGTCAACGATCTCCCAACCCGAAAGATTTATTATTAAGCCAATTTACTAGAAATGGAGTCGAAACACTAAGAGAGTTCTAGTATTCATCTAGCAAACGCAAGGGATGACATAGCTCTAAGCATCGATGCATGGCAAGTAGGCTCGCTATTGCCTACGCATGATCAAAGAGGTTAACACCGCCGAAATTTGATAGATAAACACGAGCTACCTTGATTTTCCAACTATACATGAAGATTTATTGAGAGAAAAGCATGATCAACCAAAATCATGAAGTGCTAATCACCCCATGACCAAACCTAATTAACTACTCACTCATGATAGGAATTGAATCAACAAAGCTAATTATTGAAAACATAATGGAATTCAAATTAAACTAGAGATTAAGATAGATCAAGAGCGTAGCTACAACTTTAATGAAGAGTAAAATAACAAACTACAACTAATTAAGAGATGAAAGTGCAGAATTAACTAAGAACAAAGTAAAAATAATAGCAAGAGTAAGCAACAAGAAATGAAAATCCTATTCTAGATCTGAAAAGTGCAGTGTACTTAGATATTGTGACATAATGAGGTATTTATACAAGCCCACATTCGCCCACAAAATATCTCACAAATGCCCTAAAAATCTGCTCCTAAGGCCCTCGATATCGATACAAGGTTTTCTTGTATCGATACCGGATAGCTTTAAGCCAAATCCACTAGGCCGCCGTAGTGAACCGGTATTGATACAGCAAAACGTTGTATCGATACCTAATTGCAATTGGCATTTCCTAGTTTCTCTGTTTCAACCGGGTATCGATACGAAAGAACGCCGTATCGATACCGCCTTTGAATTCTTGGGCTCTTTAGCTTCCAGCCTCCGACTTGGCTTCCAAAGGTCTTGGCCACTCGTTGGGTCTTCAACACTTTGTTCTTGGGTCCCAGTGGCTCCATTTCTTGATCATCTTGAGTCTTGGACACCTCCAGCTCGCTTTAAGCTTTAGAACCATCTTATTAAGCGATTCTCCTACAAAATGGAATTAACATACCCTACGCGCAATATTAAATAAAAAGCTAAATTAACTAAACATAAAGCGGTAAAACTAATGACTTAAGCACCAAGAATAAGCATTATTGGGTGCTTATCACTCCCACTAATTACAGCTCTTAGGGTAATCGGTTCACGCCTAACAGTAAGTGGAGACCTTGCGACCGCCGATCGGCATGAGCTGTGCTTGGTTGCTTTTACAAATCGGGTGTTGGGTGGTCTGCTGTGGGTGGCATCGAGGTGGTGGTTCCCGATTGTGGGTGAGTTGGGTTCCGCTGGAGATGCTTACGTGTAGAAATGTGAGCTGGAGAGGTGCGATTGGCTGATGATTAGTATTGAGGGGAAAAGGAGAATGATCTCGTGGGGTGAGGGATGGAGCAAGAGGTACGGAAATGACAAAGGCAACGTGTCTCCTTTGTTCTCCGCGGGGGATGACGTCTGCCTTCTCTGGAATCAAACGAGTGAGGTCACCTTCTCTCCGGGGAAGAATGTTCTCCTTCCTCAAAATCAGTGCTCACACTCTCCTTTTCCAAAAAAGTCAGCATCATTGGGAATGTCAGGGGTATTTATAGGGCACCTGGGCCTAGGTCAGGCCCAGAGCGGCGCTCCTATAAGACCCCAACAATTGTCCCTCCCGTACCTCCAGGTCCCGGATAGACTCGTCCTTCCGCGGAGGTCTTTCCGCGGGAGGACTCGCGCTTCCGCGACACTACTTCCATCCCAAGCCACCAAGCCATAAAAACTTCCCCAATTCCCGCAAGAGCAAGGTCGCGACCCGCGGCGATCGTTTGCCTCCCGCGGGGTCCCTCCCAGGCCTTGCCTTTTAGGCCCGAATAGGACCCCGTGGTCTTCCTGTGATCCTCTGTACTCATCCCGGTACGTCTTTAGTTCCCCCCGCGGAGCTAGCGGGGGTCCCGCGGGGTCTTCCCTTCCGCGGGCATTATCCTTACGTGCCACACGTGCTTCCCTTCTATTGGGCAGTCAACCGTCTTCTTAGAATAGAATTTTGACTAAAACTGACTTCCCGCGGGGTCCTAGTTACCACGTGTCCGCAACCAATTGGCTGGTCAAAAAGTCTTCCCTGATGACATGTCAATAATTCTGACCGCACCTACATATGCCCCCCGCGCGCGTACGACAAGTGCACGTCGTCCGCGTGCGTACTATCCTATTTGTGAGTTTCCGCGGTTACCCCGGATTCGTTCCGCGGAGCAACGGGTATGATAACCGTTGACGTCTCTTCGTGTACCGTCACGTCTCTTCGTGTACCGTCACGTCTCTTCGTGTACCGTCATGACTCTTCGTGTGCAGACGTCATAAATGTCCCCACCGGTTGACCACTATATAAACCCTTTGTCCATTATTTCATTTTTCACCAAACTCCCAAATCTCCGTCGAAGTGCTGTCATTTTCCCTTCTGATTCTCAGCGAGCGATCGTCTTCTTTCTTGTCTCTTTCCACTCTTTGCGGTCATGACTTCCCTTTCTCTTTCACATCAATCATAAATGGCTACGTGTAACACGATCGTCGAGGTCCCAGTCCCCTCCGCGGACCAGTGGCAGAGGGCCCCGTACTTGCGGACAGTTGGGGACCCATTCTGGGCCCTCGCGGGGGCGTATCCTGTTGTGGGTGCTCCCGTGGCTGACCCCACCTTCTTCACGGCCCCTGCCGCCCCGGAGCATGCAGAGCTAGTCAACCCCTCCTCGGTGCTTCGCTTTCGCCTCGAGCGCGGGGATTTCCCCTTTGTGGAATGCCGCTTTGGGGCCCAAGCTTCCCCACCCACCGACTGGGCAGACTGGGTGGATGATGTCGCCAATGATCCCCGCTATAGGCAGTTGTTGCTGGGCAGCAGTGCTCTCGACGCCATCCAGCTGTTGCGGCGCCTGAGCATCCCTCGACAGGGGGCGGCCAACAAGAATCTGGAGTTCGCGTGCTCGCGCTGGAGCATCGATACCCACTCCTTTGCATGGGCATGGGGGGAGAGTGGACTCTCGCTGGAGGACGTCTTCATTCTCACTCGCTTGTCTCTCCGCAGGGCCAACATTGTGGACCTGGCCAAACTCTCGCGCGAGGATCGAGAGGATATTGAGGCTCTGAGGGCACTACACAAGCAAGCCCAGAACGGGCCCATCTTCACCGTCCAGGGCGCCCGCAAGGCCGCCGCGGCGAATGCCAAGGAAACCTCTCTTGGGAGCTGGCTTCGCTATTTCTTCAAGGACCTTCAGCCCGCGATGACTGTCGCTCCTGGTACCGCGCGGGACTTCGTCGCGGGCCCCCAATACTAGCAACGACTTTACATGGCGGGCTTCTTCTCTCACTTCCTCTCCTACTACGTCCTGCCCGATTACCCCATCGATGGCCTCTCCCAGGCGGTCTTTCCTCTGGCCGTGCTCCTGGCCCGCGGCCAACCTGTCGCACTAGCGCCTCTGTTCTTGGGGTCGCTCTACCGCCAACTGGACCTGGTTCAGGCTGATTACGCCAGGTCTCTCGGTAGATGCGACCATCTTTCGATGGCCCACTCCACCTTCCTGCTCGCGTACTTCTTTGAGCATTTTCGTACCGTTGCCCCGGTTCCGCTGGTCTTCCCAGCGTCAGGGGTACGATCCCGCGCGAAGCAATGGCATGGTACCAGCAGCGAAGCCTCATGGTACGAGGCATGTGATGTTGAGGCCAACTTTACTCAACGTCCCTACAACATTCCCTCTCCGGGCGTCATGGGCGTGGGCCAGTGCCTTCTCCCAGTTGCTTCTTCTCTCAGTGCCGCGAGCGATGGCGACCCCGTAGCGCGGACGGTGATCAACTTCGTGCTCATAGCCCTTCCTGGGTGGCTCTCGTCCCGATGCAACAAGACAACTGGGGTGGCGGTGTACCGCCCGGACCGTTTTTTGAGGCAACTGGGCTTCGACCAAGGGATACCTGGGCCTGTCCCCGCGATGCCTTCCTTTGCAGACTCCCAGCTCCGATTCATGGCGGGCCAGCTTTTCCCAATCCTGACACAACTTGGTGATTTACCCATCCCTGACAGGGACAGGGTCTCGAGTTATACTCCGGAGTTCCGCGCGTTTTGGAGGAGGAACCTTGACTCCTTCTTAACGTTCGTCCGTGGGCAGGCCGTGGTCCCCGTGGCATCTATGATCCGCACTCGGGACACTTCGCTGCGGGCTATTACTGGAGTTCGGGCAACCGAATGGCGCGGACCCCGCAGCCAATGGGCCGCGGTCCATGCCGCGCCCTTGAACAGGGTATTTCCTACGGTGGTCCCTGCACCTCCTCAAGCTACCCTGGGGAGCACCCGTGCGCGGGGATCCCGCGCGAGGACACAGCCTCCGCCTCCAGCGGAACCATCTCAACCATCCTCCTCTCAGGCGCCCGTGGCGGGGGAGACCCGTCGCCCAAAACGCATTCGAAATGTAAGTGTCTTCCCCGTGTTGAATCATCTCATTACAATGCTTCATCTCTTCGTTCTCTAGGGCTTATTCCCTTTGTTTTTACTCTTTCTTTCTCTCAGCAGCGGGAGCGGGATGCTAGCACCTTCGTGGCTTTCGAGTCAGAGGCGGCCGCGGCGGCGGAGGCAGCGGAACAAGCAGCGGGCGGGACAGAAGAGGATGCCCCAGACGCTCAGCCCAAAAGACGCCGCCTCGATGGTAAGCCTTGCCTTGCCAGAATGTCATCTCTGTCATTTTGCATTTTCTGATCTCTAACTTTCATTTTGCCACACTTTTCTCGAACAGCTGTGAACGAGGACGCAGAGGCGGGCAATGATGGTGACGACGACGATGATGATGATGAAGACCAACTCCACCTCAGCGTCCACTTGGCGGCCTTGCAAGCCCGGTCGTCCATGCCCGTGGGGGGTCCTGCCGCGGAAGATGTCGTTGTAGTGGATATCTCCGACTCCCCAGAAGAACAGAGGGAAACAGAGGTGATTCAGCCTCGGGCGGAACCAGTTCCCTTTCCTCACCCGGAGCCGGAATCCTCCGCGGTTATTGGAGGTACGTTACCCGATGAGCCCTCCATTGTTGACCTCGGGGGAGATTCCAACACAATTTCTTCCGAGTCGTATTCTTCCTCAGAGGAGTCTGAAAATGTAATAGTTTATTCTGCTGATCGAGACCCTTCTCCATCCAATGCAGCACCTTCTGAGGCCCGTGACCCCCCGCCATCAAAGGACACCCGCGAATCTATGGGCTAGGCCGACATTGCCGCGGAACCCATCAACGCGGCGACCATGCAACTCTTGAGGGAGGAAGATGAAGATGACGTTGAAGAGCTTCCTCGTGCTGCCGTGGGGGGTCCTGCCACGGACCAACCTGGGGCAGGCTCGACCTCTACTCCTTCTGGCTCTCATCAGCAGTCCACCAGCGCCCGCATCCGTTCCACGGAGAGCTTTCTAGGCCGGGTTGCTGGTGGCTCCCCAGGGGTCTCCAATGCCTCGTTCCTCCAAGGTCCTGGATCGAACGCAGAGCAGGACGCGGCTGTGGACGCCGCCAGTCCCCATTCCCCGGCGTGTTCCACCTCGCAGACCCACTCTCCTCATCAGTCCGCGAGACGTACGCCGACTCCGCGCGCTGAGTCTGCCGCCCCTTCTTCCGACTGACAGCTGGAGGTAAACGAAGAGCTTCTTGGGGGGCCCACCTCCATTACTAACTCAGATCTGAATTCTTTATTTAAAGATATGTCCTTCTTGCCAACTGACGATGTTTTGGGGGACAGGGAAGCTAGGCCCTTGGAGACTTCGAGCTTGACCTGAACTCGGAAATGGGCGAGTAGAGAGAGGAAGTTGAGTCCAGGGAGCAGTCTCCTCCTAGGCAGAGCCAGCCTGTTCCAGATCTGGGGAAGGGACCCATGAATACCGAGGCCGCAGAGCCAATTCGTCTTTTCCCCGCGGGCTATCCTATAGACGAGGCCCGCTACCCGCTGCTGAACGCCATAGCCCGGTCTCACCCAGAGATATTCATCTCTTTCAACCCGCGGTCTGCCCGGATTGGGGTGATCTACCTTAACAGCCTCCATGATGTGCTTACCCCTTGGGGGCAGCTATGCTTCAGGGACTTCAATCCCGAAACTGAGGCCGCTTTACTTGAGATTGCCCAGGATATGCAGGTCTTTGGGTTTGACCTGGCTTGGCTATGCGCGCGGAGCTCTGCCCTGAGGGCCGCGGGGGAAAGGGCTGCTTTAAGGCCTGAGATCCAGGACTTGGCCGCCCAGATGGAGTCCGCTCGACAACACATGACTAATCTGGAGGCCAGGTTTGCCCAGGTGATGCAGCGTGACACGGAGTTGGCTGCCACTTCGCTGAACCTTGCAGATCCTGACCCCAAGGGGCTTGTCTTCGCGGACTGGCAGACTTAGAGCTTTTTCTTCTTTGTCTTGTCGTTGTTTTTTTTTTTTTTCCTGAAACACATGTACTATTTTCCTTCTCTCTTATTTTGAATAAAACTTGGCATTATTGGAATAAGATCGTTTTTGTGTCAATGATATCACCTGAACATAATACATGTACTCTTGCTTGAATCCGCGGGCCATGTTCTGGCCGTCTGAGACTTAACATCATCTTCAGTTGATGACCGCCAAGCCTGGGGTGCGCGGGTCATGTTCTGACTCCTTGTGACTTGACATCATCTCTATTTGATAAATACTAAGTCTGAAATTGGGGGCCATGTTCTGGCCACTTAAGACTTAACATTATCTCTTTTTGACAATCACTAAGTATGGATCCCGCGGGTCATGTTCTGACCCCTCGCGACTTAGTATCATCTCTTTTTGATAATCGTTAAGTTTGAAATCGGGGGCCATGTTCTGGCCATTTGAGACTTAACATTATCTCTGTTTGACAATCACTAAGTATGAATCTCGCGGGTCATGTTCTGACCTCTCGCGACTTAGTATCATCTCTTTTTGATAATCGTTAAGTTTAAATGAATGAATCATAAAAAGAGCTGACGGTTCCGCGGAAATGTTCTCTCCGCGTGACCGTATCGTTTCGTTTCAGCATAAAAGTTAAAGCAGCAGTATGAATTAAGAACAAGTGCCAACATTCATTAATAGAAGATCAATCCAACAGTTACAAGTTTTAGGGTAATTCGCGGTATGATGTCACTCTTCATTGCACTTCAAACAAAATTACAAGAAGGAAGAAAAAAACAAATAGAACGGAAGGGGAGGGGAGGGGAGGGAACTGGCAGGGTAGGATAGAGGCTCGCGAGCTCCTAGTGTCTTCCCTTACGGGTAGAACCTCTTGACATATTTGGCATTCACTGCCCCTGTCTTGAAACCATCTTCAACGCGTGCCAGGTGGTAGTACCCGCTAGCAGAAGTACTAATTACTTCGTAGGGTCCTTCCCATCTGGGCGTAAATTTTGGCGTCTTCAGATCCCTCATCACTGCCGTGGTGGCCTTCCAAACTAACCCCCGACTTTGAACACCCGCGGCACCACGCCCTTGTTGTAGTAGCATGCCACGGATTCCCAGTATTTGTCATGGGTAAGGGCCGCTGTCGTCCTTCTTTCCTCGAGGGCTTCCAGATCTGCCTTTCTTCCTTCTGCGGAATTCTCCATTGCGAGGACCATTCGCGCGGAGGGGACACTCAGTTCTGCGGGCAAGACCGTTTCTGCTTCGTATACCAGGCTGAAGGGGCTGGCGCGGGTAGACTTCCTCTTTGAAGTGCGATAAGCCCAAAGGGCTATCGGTAGATGATCAGCCCAAGTACCCCCGCGCTCGTCCAGCAGCTTGCTCAATATTCTGATCAGGGTTTTGTTTGTTGCTTCCGCCTGCCCGTTTCCCTGTGGGTAGTATGCGCTAGAGGTACGGTAATCGACCGTGTATTCATCGAGGAGGCTTCCCACGTGGTGATTGATGAACGGAGTCCCGTTATCAGAAAGGATCACCTTAGGTATGCCAAACCTGCAAATGATGTTTTCCTTGATGAACCCTACCACCGCATCTCCCGTGGCCTTCTTCAGCGGAACGGCCTCGACCCGCTTGGTATAAACCTCCGTGGCCACCAAAATCCATCTGTTTTTTCGCGATGCTGGCCTGACTGGTCCGACCAGATCCATGGCCCAAGTGTGGAAAGGATAAGGGGCGCGGATGGAATGCAAATCTACAGAAGGAGCGTGGACCAAGTTTCTGAATTTCTGGCAGGCTTGGCATCTTTGCATGTGCCGCTTCGAATCCTTCTCCATGGTGGGCCAAAAATATCCCAGATGAACCATCTGCTCGTAAAGCTTCCTCCACCCCTGGTGCTCAGCCCCATGAGTCTTGGCTAGAACCTCTTCCGCCTCCTCCTTGTCTACGCATACTTGAGGCATTTCGTCAAGGGTCCTTCTGAATAGGAGTCTATTTTCCAAGAAAAAGCGTCGGGCTCCGCGAATGACCCTCGCGGACTCAGTTCGCTCGATGGGCAGGGATCCTTCTCGTAGATAGTCGACGTAGACTTGTCTCCAGTCTGTCTCCTGGTTGTCAGCACTTGCCATTAGGCATTCTGGTTTGGCCATGTACAGGGAGCACCAAGTGCAATTCTTTGTGATCAAATCAGCATCCTTCTTCATGCTAGGCCAATAGCAACCCTGCCTCTGAATTCTTCTGTACAGAGCTATCTCATTGTCTGCGCAATTGTCGTTGTGAATCATGTCTAAGACTTCTTCTGCCTCCTTTGAATCAACACATCGTGCGAGCCATCCCTGCGGACCGCGATAATACAACTCTCCGCGTAGAACTATGAAACATGAAAGCTCTGCGGTGGACAGGTGCCCTACGCCGGTGACTAACTGAATCTTGATAGACCCGCGCCAATTCCCTGTTGGCTCTGAAAAATCCTCTACCGCGGATGGCTCAAACATCTTCACAATCTCAATGCAGGCTCTCTCTTCTTCGAATTCCGTCTTTGCCCCCAGCGTTGCAAGAGCGTCCGGGAAACGATTCTCTGATCTGGGCTTGTGGACGATGCCGACGCTCTTGAAGGATTTCATCAGTTTCTGCACTGTCGTTCGGTACGGTGCCAGGGTTGATTCTTTCAGCGCGTAAATCCCTTCTGTTTGTAGGACTACCAGTTTTGAGTCTCCCGCTATCTTCAGGTGCTTGATTCCTCTCTCCTTTGCTGCTATCAGACCCAAGATCAATGCTTCGTATTCCGCTTCGTTGTTGGAGTACAGGAAGTTCAATTTGTACATCAAATGGACTCTGTCTCCCTCTTCGGTTTGTAACACTATTTCCGCGCCTCCTGATCCACTACCCGCGGCCCCATCGAAGCTGAGCGTCCAGTGCTGTTCATCTGTGCTGGCCGCGAGAGCTTCGACACCATCTCCGGGTAGACATTCTTCGAGCCGTTCGCACTGTCCGCTTGGGAATTGAGCCAGGAGGTCAGCTAGGGCTTGACATTTGATTGCTTTTGGTGTTGGGCATGAGATGTCGAATTCCGCAAGTGTCAGCAACCAGCGAGCAACCCGTCCTGTGAGGGCGGGCCGAGACAGGAGATATCTCACCGGGTCACACTTAGTGATTATCTGGATAGGGAATGATAGGAAGTAATGCCGGAGCTTCTGTGCGGTGAAGACGAGGGCTAAGCAATGCCTCTCGATGGCGGTGTACCTTTCCTCCGCTCCCTGTACCTTCCTGCTGATGTAGTAGACCGGGCGCTCTGTGCCATCCACCTCTTGCACCAGCAAGGCCCCAATGGATCTCGGGGTAGAGGTCAAATAGAGAATTAGCGGTTTTCCCGCGACTGGTGCCACCATCGTTTGGGGAGAGGTCAACGCCGTCTTGATCCGTTGAAACACTTGCTGATGTTCTTGCTTCCACTCAAATTTTGCGTTTCCTTTCAATAAGTCCACGAATGGTGCCGCGATTTCTGCCATCGCGGGAATAAAGCGGCGGAGGTAGGATACATTTCCTAAGAATCACTTGAGTGTCTTCTGGGAGTGGGGCGGGGGCATTTCCGTAATGGACTTGATCTTGGCCTCGTCCGCGTCGATTCCATGGCGATGTACAAGGAAGCCCAAGAATTTGCCCGCGGTGACCCCGAATGTGCACTTTAGGGGGTTCATTTTAAGGTTGAATTTCCTGCATCTGGCGAAAACGGTGGCTAAATCGGCAAGATGGTCCTTCCGCTCCTTGGATTTCACCACCAGGTCATCCACATAATCTTCTATTATCTTGTGCATGAGATCGTGGAAGATTGCTGTCATGACCCGCTGGTACGTCGCCCCCGCATTCTTGAGGCCGAAAGGCATGACAATGTAGTAGAAATTTCCCAACGGCGTCCGGAACGCCGTCTTCTCCACGTCTTTTGGAGCCATCTTGATTTGGTTATATCCGCTGAAGCCGTCCATGAAGGAGAACATCTGGTGGCCTGAGGTGGCATCCACCAATGTATCAATGTGTGGTAGCGGGAACTCATCCTTTGGGCATGCTTTGTTGAGATCACGGAAATCAACGCACACTCTGATTTGCCCGTTCTTCTTCTTCACAGGGACAATGTTCGCTAGCCACTCCGGGTACCGGATTGGGTGGATAAACCCCACCTTTCGCAGTTTTTCGACCTCTTTTTTGATCTGCCCCTCTAAATCGGAGTGATACTTCCGCTGGGATTGCTTCGCGGGCTTGGAATTTGGGAAAGTATCCAAGTGGTGTGTTACCAGCTCTGGGTCTAGCCTGGGCATTTCCTCGTAGTGCCACACGAATACGTCTAAATTAGCACGTAACAGTGCTATTAGCTTCTCGCGGAACTCTCCGCGCAATTCTTTACTTATAAACACCGGCCTCTTTGGGCCCGTTCCATCACTTAGATCGACCTCCTCTAATGCTTCCTGTTGCGGCTTGGGCTGGTCCTGCATGCACTCCGGAGCGGGCTCCGGTTTTTGTATTACTTCTTCCTCTACCACGGCACACGTATCGCCGGGGCCAGCGGTTTCGTGATCGGCCGCTGCTCCGGTGGACCGTCATAAGTAGTACACTGTTTTGCCCCCTCCTTTGTCTTGGTTATCTTCCTGGGGGCTGCGGCATCCGCCGCGGATGGGTCTCTCTGTCGTGTCTCCGGCTTCTCATCTTTGATATCTTCCCACCTTGGGATCCTGACAGCGCGTGGCTTGGCGGTGATCGCCTGAGATACCTCGCCCAGTTCCGAGAAATAGACCGCGTCCGAGAGGTGTGCTTCATGAGTATCAAACGGGTTCTCAGATGCGCGAATGGTGACTTTCTTTCCTGCCCAGATTCTCTTCAAGCATTGGTGGTAGCTAGATGGCACAACCGCGTACTTAATCCAACTTCTGCCGAGAATGATCTGATAATTGGGGTCCGCGTTGATGAGATAAAATTTAGTGGCTGAGCGGATTGCCCCCACTTCTAGGTCTACCACCACATATCCCAGAGACTGCTTCCTGTCTACTCCGAATCCTGTAATAGTGATTGGAGATTCCACTATCCGGTTGTCCTGTATCCCCAACTTTTGGAATGTCGACATGGGCATGAGGTTTATGGAGGCCCCACCATCTAAAAAGGTTCTCTTCAACCGTCCCGTTGACGCAGGATGTAACGTACAACGGGCGGTTATGGGGGTAGGGCACCCTTCGGTCCGCGTCGGAAAAGGTGACAGAGTTGGACTAATCACGGATTGTCCGCGGGACGGACCCCTCCGCGGACATACAAGACTCTTGATGAACTTCCGCGATGTTGACAATTGCCTTAGTAATTTCCAACCTAGCCGCCGATGTGAAGCCAAAATCGTCGAAGAATGCGCAGAACTTTGCACTGTTCTGCAACGTCTTTACCGAAGCGTTGGGATCTGGTGTCACCGCGGGGGCTGCACCATCTCCGAATTCCTCCGTAATCTCATAGCAAGAGACCATGTAGGCCCATGCTTCCTCGTCTTCTCCTTCCATGTAGTAATTGTTGTCGGTATCGTCCTCATCGTCGTACATGAACGGGTAACATTCCGTCATGTTGACTTCTCCATTGTTATTCCTGTGGACCGGGTAGGGCTCGATGCAGATGTCGCGCCGTCCTATCCTCAGCTCATTTGCATTCTGCTTTCTCTTGAACAATCTCTTCAGTGACCAACAATCACTTGTCGGGTGCTTAGTATGCCGGTGGTACATGCAGTACCGCAGATGCTCGCGGTCCTCCCGCGTCGGTTCATACTCTACTGGGGGAAGTTCCAGTTCTCCGTCTTGCACCCACGCATTCACTAAGGCTCGCACTTCATCCATGGTGCATGGAAAATCCGGTGCTGGCCCCATCTCGCGTTTTCTCCGCTTTCTTCCTCCCGGGGCCTGCTGGGCCCGCGGCGCCTCCGCAACAACTACGGTGGCGCCCGTGGCTTTGCCCTTCCAGGTATCTTTCCTGGCTGGTTTAACCACATGGCGGATGTTATACGCGGATTCCAGTAGAGCGGAGAATGTTCCCAACTTCAGGTTGATAAGCAACATCTTGAATTCATCCATCATTCCGCCAATGCAGATTTCCACCAGTTGAACTTCCTACGCCAACTCAGTGCAGTCGACTGCACGATCTTGGAACCTCCTGATGTAATCTACCACGTCTTCCCCGCTAGCTTGTGTTTCCTTTGTCAGGCTAATCACTGTTACCTTCTCTCGGACCTGGAAGAATTTAGCATAGAAGCTATTCACTATCTCCTCCCAAGTGGTGATCGAGTAAGGCTCCAAGTTGACATACCACGTGTACGCGCGGGAAGTGAGGGATTTCGAAAACTCGCAGAGACGCAAGTTGGAGTCGGACGCGTGAACCCCAAGAGATTCTATAAATCGGACCACGTGCTCCTGGGCACTGCCCTCTTTCCCATCAAATTTGACGAACTTTGGTGGGGTGTACCCTTCCGGGTAAGGTAGTGATAAGATCGTCATAGGATAGGGCGGCCGGATATCTGGGCTAGGAAGGGAGGGTAAAACTGTCTTCGTCTTTTCCTTAGTAAGGAGGGCCTGCACATCTGCCAGAGTAATGAACTGTCCAGCGGACAGGGCCCCAACTTCGGTAATGGCTGGCTCCTTTCTGCTTGTCTCACTCGCCTTTTGCTGCACCAGCAGGGCCTGGACTTCTGCCATGGTGATGTAGGGTCCCGCGGAGGGTGTGCTGGCACCATCGGCGACAACATCCTTCTGGCGGTCTCCAGCGTGATTTCCCGCGATGCCTCCTACAAGCACATGGCGCAAATGGGGAGGCACCGTCGGGGGGACCTGAGGCTGCACCGTCTGGCTAGTGCTGCCCCCGGCCTGGTTCTGTGGTGGTTCATCACTTTGGCCGACCGCGGCCTTTGGGAGCGCCGCTGAGATGAGCTCAGTGAGACCAGTAAAGGCCGCGAGCAGCTGTTTCTGTGTCTCGAGGAACTGCCCCTGGCCGTCCTGGAGGGCCCGCAGCGTTTGCGCTGCCGTACCCGCGCTGTTGGTTTCTTCGACTTCCTCGATAACTGGCGCACCGTCGTGTGGTGCCGTCATTGCTCTACGGCGTGATAATGGCTGTTCGATGTATTCTTTGGAACGGGTACTAACCATAAACCAAAAGACACCTCCCCAGCAGAGTCGCCTAAATGTGGGTGAGTTGGGTTCCGCTGAAGATGCTTACGTGTAGAAATGTGAGCTGGAGAGGTGCGATTGGCTGATGATTAGTATTGAGGGGAAAAGGAGAATGATCTCGTGGGGTGAGGGATGGAGCAAGAGGTACGGAAAGGACAAAGGCAACGTGTCTCCTTTGTTCTCCGCGGGGGATGACGTCTGCCTTCTCTGGAATCAAACGAGTGAGGTCACCTTCTCTCCGGGGAAGAATGTTCTCCTTCCTCAGAATCAGTGCTCACACTCTCCTTTTCCAGAAAAGTCAGCCTCATTGGGAATGTCAGGGGTATTTATAGGGCACCTGGGCCTAGGTCAGGCCCAGAGCGGCGCTCCTATAAGACCCCAACACGTGTCCCTCCCGTACCTCCAGGTCCCGGATAGACTCGTCCTTTCGCGGAGGTCTTTCCGCGGGAGGACTCGAGATTCCGCGACGCTACCTCCATCCCAAGCCACCAAGCCATAAGAGCTTCCCCAATTCCCGCAAGAGCAAGGTCGCGACCCGCGGCGATCGTTTGCCTCCCGCGGGGTCCCTCTCGGGCCTTGCCTTTTAGGCCCGAATAGGACCCCGGGGTCTTCCTGTGATCCTCTGTACTCATCCCGGTACGTCTTTAGTTCCCCCCGCGGAGCTAGCAAGTCACATAAAAGATATTTTTTTATTACACATTGACATTGATATGCAAGTCACATAATTTGGTGTAAACACGTACGTGAAGGAGAAAAGACCTGTAATACCATAGGACGGTTCCCCACTCCCGAAAACTTGTGCAAGTCCGACTGGCGAATGGCTTGCTCTCTAACCCATTTTTCATTGGTTTTGGATTCTAATTATTATCCTATTTCTCTCCGATCATTACTCTCATTTTTCTTTCTAACTCTCTTCAATCATTACCCCTATCTCTAATTATTATTTTATTTTATTTTTTATACTCATTCCCTATAAATCCAAATCTAAAATCTCAAAACGAACGAGTCATAATTTGTGATGAAAATACCGATGCGTCATGAAGAAAGACCTGTAATACCATGTGGCGGTTTTTTTTCCTGTACCATTTGGCGGTTCACCGCTACCGAAAGTTCACATACTTTTTGTGAGGGTGTGTATGTGGTTGATAGAAATAGAATAGTAGAGTAGTGAGTATTTGCCAATGAATAGCTTATTGGGCCCCACTTGACACTATCTAAAGACGGTGGCTGAGATATTTAAGTTCATTCACTGGGCCAACACGGCTCCCACTACTTGTAGGGTGGATGTGTGTCTTTTTTTTTGATCCGGGGTGGATGTGTGTCTGAGACTGAGAATCTATCAATCATGAATTCTAGTACAAATATAGAAATCCAGCTTGATTTCAAAATTCAATCACTAGTTTGAGTTCGAGTTTCATCCGCGGCTATAATTTTATCCTATGCTTGGATCTGGTATTTGTGGAGGAAAAACTAAATACTCCTAAGAAAGAGTGAAAGAAATTAGGTTGAATTTGTTTTTTTCCCTCTTTAACTGTTTCCAAAAATGAGCAGATAATTGTGTCTTAACTGTTTCCGAAAAGTTTTTTTCAAAGAAATGAGATGTTAAAAAAGTTTTTTCTCCTTTGCTTTTTATATACTCTTCCTTAAAGTTGTTAGATCTCTTTATAAATACTGTACATCCCATCCTCCAAGCATGTTTCCCCCCCTCCCCTTTTCTCCATGGTGATCCAAACACAGCTTAAAGACATTAATATAATGCAAGCTCATTGGTGCTATTTTTTACTACAAAAAAAAAGAAAAAAGAAAAGGTCTTAAATCACCTCATGTTCTGGAAGATAAAAAAAAACACAGGACACAGACATCTCCATGAAATCTATTTATCCCAAACCTCTTCAAGGGTCCACAAAAGCTGCTCAAGTAAGTTACACAAACCAGAACTATAGTTACAGTGCCTGCCACCCCTAATCTAGTTTATTTTAGTTACATCAGCCATCATGGCACTCTGAATCTAATAAAACACACCTCAGTTCTGCCAAGAGAGAGCTACATCACAAGTAACAATCAGTCTTTTTTTGTTCTTAATTCCTGTTCTTGTTATTATCTTCCTCTACTACTGTTAGCGGTGACTGTGGGCTTGTAATTATGCCAAAATCACACGATGTACTTAAAAATCTAAATGCGTCTCCTTTCCTTAATTAGCTAGCGGCCACAGCATCAGCCCTCGGACTCGCATCTAGAAGCTGCCGGAGCTTTGCACCAGAGTTTGACTTATTACTCTCGTACATTAGATCACCCCCTTCTTCACTTCTATCAATGGATCCAGAATTGTTGACTCGAGCCAGAAGGTTCTCTGTATTTACAGGGATCCTATTATCATCCATCTTGGTTAAAATTACCAATTCTGTCCGTCCTCCTTGTGCATCTTTCAGTTTCTCCTGAGATCAAAGCAGTTTTATGAGCTCCCAATAAGGTGAAAAGACAAGAAGGGGATTGCTAATAAAGGTTGTATTCAGATTATGCTTTTCTGGAGAGAATTATCTAGGGAAAGGAAAGTGATAGGAAGCCAAAGAGAGTAAATTCAGGATTTTCACTTCATTATCATCTTTTCTTTTCTTCCCCCCATGAATCCCACTCCCTGATCCAAACACGACCATGATACGAAGCAAATGAAGTTATACCAGTAATGTAGTATTTTCAAGCTTCAGTTTTGCTGAATTCTCAGTTAGCCGATTGATTTCTGACTTGAGTGTCGTATTCTCAGCTGTCAGGGATTCAACTCTTATTGCAAGTTCTTCAGTCTCGGCCTGCACAAGGAAAATAAAGCAAGTAGACAAAGTGAAAAGGAATTATCCACAATCGCAAGAATCGTAGTGTATAAACCTACAGTGAACACCTTTTTTTTGAACGGCAACCTACAGTGAACACCAAGATCATTAAGGTTGTGTTTGCATAAAAGTTGGGTGAATGCATTTGTCGACGAAAGGGAAATATAAGAAGCTAATGAAGTTCGGAAACTAAATATCTTTCTTTAGTTTTACTAACATTATCCTGTCTGTTGGTAACTCCTTCAACATCCTTACACAAAACATAGATTGTTCCCCAATAATTTTCAATTTTCCCATACCTGCCTCCTCAATCTGGACCTTCTTGCAGATTCACGATTAGATTGTTTCCTTCTTTCTCGTTTCAACTCCCGCTCATTCTGAGTAGAAGATCATCAATAAACCAAAAAAAAAAGAAAAAAAGAACAGTGGTAAGACTTAACAATCTCCTGGACATCGTCTTGCAATCCAAACCTAAAGCATAGATCCATGGAATATCGAGAAGCCATTCAAACTCTTTGTTTTTATTTTCGAAGAAACGAATAATCTCAACAAACATATTCCAGCAAGCCCAACTAAAATATATGTGATGGGAAAGACCAATCAGAAGTAAGGAGGGAAAAAGAGATGAACCAAAGTTGACAGCACCTGTAACCAGGCTTCTGTTGCATTTGCGTTTGGGAGCTCCAATGCCATGGTAGCTCCCACATTGACACCCATAACTTTATCAGGAGCTCCACTTACTTTAACTGCTGCAACTGGACTGTCCTGGGTTTCAGTCTTCCTGTCTTCACCACCTGTTGGCATAACAATCGAGCCAAAAGATAAATATATTTAGAAATTACACCACACAAAATCCTTCTGACAGGAACCAATACCATTCCTTCTTTTTATTTCTCTGAGTCTCTCATTCTGGATGTTTCAATATTGTTTGTTTCTAAAGGGCAAAAAATTGACTGGGAAGACTTCAGGTACAGCAAACAAAGTTTTCTGTGTAATGGGTATTGGCATATTGTTCAGCAGATATCTAGCGTTGGATTTTCATCCATTTGCAAATTAGACATTTCCACAGTCCCTACCTACAAACTGCAATGCTATGAATGCTACGAGATGCCTAGAAAAGCGAGCGCGTGCACACACACACACGCACGCCCCCCAACTAGAAAAGATTTGGAAGGGCAAAAGGTCTTGACTGGTGAATACTGAATACCACTCCTAAAGTTATGAAGACTAAGTCGGATATTCGCTCTTTACCTTTCAATCAAACACGCTGAGATCAAATCTCACGTGGTTCGGCAATTACCCATGTCCAAGGGACCAGACGGGAGGAGAGTTTACAATCGCTCAAACCCCAACCCCGTACATGTCCCAATTCCTTACACGTCTGTTCAAAGGATTGCGTATGGGTAATACTGAAGCCGCCCTTACTAGTAGTATCAGTACTGTCTTTTTCCCGGCTTTTGTTGTTGCCAGAACTATGTGGTATGGTTCAGCAACTACCCCGATCGAATCTACCTATCTTTGTGATGATTTACTAGTATAAGGATGTACAACAATAGTACAGAACAGAGAATCTCAAGATGATCATGCATGTTTTGCATGTAAGGGGAAATTATGCAAAGCTTGCAAAGTCAACTGTGGAGGTTTTGCTGCTTCTCTTTGAATTTGAGCAACCCTTGCTTTTCACGTGATGGAAATCTCCAACCGCAACAATGATAAAATATACATCATGAGAACCCACAGATGATTTATCAATTATCCCACTTCTTACAAGCAATGGAGCCAATAATATAATATTTCAAACGAAGTAGTATCCACAGGCAGAGTGGACAGATACAGGCTACAAATCCATAGATCTTTTTTGAGCAAAATTCGATAGATAGAATTACAAATATTTCAAGAATTCTTTGATGTGATAACCTAGGTACCAGAGACATACACTACCTTTGCTTTAACGCGGACACACACATGTCTACTATTATGTTAAGGCAATACCTCGCTTGGTAAATGGTACCTTGGATCTCAAGAGATTTTGTGATTTCCCATGTCGTCCAATGGGGGGATCAGTAATGATTATTCAACTTATTTGACAAATGTGTTATTCGAAACCACACAATGGCTCCAGTTCAACTTTCGTTCAATATTGAGAACTCCCACCACTTTCCCAGAGATTCATCACATGCCGTGGATAGGTCAGTGATGCACCACTTTGCCCATCCTACCCTAACCGTAGAGTTTCTATAAATCAAATGCCAACCTCCCTTTTTCCTCTTTTAACAGCCTTGTCAGTTTCTCTCGCTAAAAGTGATCAGGAATCAATTGAATGCTGCTGGGCAACCAAAAAAGATAGCTTTAAAAAACCATGGACACACAACACATGTGCCACGACTTCTAACATAAGCAACATGGGAACTTTTATGAGGTCACAGCTCCCTGCATGGTAAGGCTGGAGCTGTCTCTGAACCATTCCAAATGGTAGATCTCATCCACTATCCATGCCGCCCTCCCAGCAATCCACACTAGCATGAGAAACTGGATAAATTTTGCACTTTTTTTTTGCCTTCTATATTTGCTATACTGTCTAACTCTCTTGGCTTTGATAACTAAGTTTTACACCAGAATTCTGTCAAGGAACTCCAATCAAGTGGAATGGACAAGTCTGACTACTGCGCTCCTGGTATGCTTACCACGGCAAAAATCAACTCAAGTCAAATAAGTCTTCTTCGCAATTACTTGGGGTCGGTACTTTGGATCAATTTCTTACCTCTATTCTAAGTCATTCTTAGTTAAGTGTAATGTAATCATGTCCATTCTTACTACTGACTGCACCTATGTTGTCCTTCCTACTAGGAAATAGCAACCTACAGAAATAGTGTTTTTATTCAGAAAAAAAATTGAGCTTACCAATAGTTGTTTCCTCGCGGCTTCTTTTCCTACCATTTTCACGCGCCTACAAAAGATAAGAGACTGCTAAAACATGCAACTCTTTCACAACACTGTACACTAGCTGGTACAAAGAATGAAAGAAACGCGCAAAGAGACAACTCTTACCCTTGCCATGTTTCCGTTACTTCGATCACTTGAACCTTCTGTCTCCTCGCTGTTCACATGACCATAAAATTCAGAAATTAACCTTCCCATTGGAGGTCTAAAAGGGAAAATCTATGTGTGCAGGCATTTTCGGGAAAGATAAAAGCCCTACTTAGTACTTCCTGACTAGTAAAGTATACTCAATTGCTCTCAAGTTATAATAAAGGCAAGTCATAATACGACCTACCTCTGAGAATGAGAATTGTTAGCTCCTCCTCCAGCACTGTCGGTGCTATTTCCATTGCCTATCGACATTGCTAGCCCGTCAAACCTTTTCAACTTCTTCAACAGGCCTTGATCTGTATTTCCTGAAGACTTGGTAGGTGTTTCCATGTTTGGCATAGCAGCCTGCATTGCCACTTGCAATAAGCCAAAATTCCATCCAGTGCCATTCAGATAAGAAATGCAAGTTATGCAACAGTGCCTCTTCTCTCACTAATGTTTCTTCCATTTCAGCAATCAAATAAAATGCCAAGAACAAAAGATGGCTGGGAGATCAAAGGCTTTGATGATAGAAGAAAGATGAGATGGCTTGTTCATGGGATAATGACTACCATAGAAAAGTGGAAACAAATAAAAAATCTGGAAAACAAGCACACCCCTATAAGATTTCAATCTGATGTCCTAATTATGGTTGCATTTTATACACACAACATTTCTTATTAGATGGGGCCAAAAACAGCGAAAGGGGGCAAGAATGTTAGATTCATTGAGAGCCACATTTATCATTAAGAAACCGAACATTCCAAGGATGTGCCTAATTGTCAATATACAGTCTACTGATGGAAAATTTCAGGAAGCTCACCACTTTCAGTACACACATTTTCTACTAGGAAGGCAGTACACCCATTTTCTACTAGGAAGGAGCACCCCATGAACTCAACTATGAAACATTCTAAGATCAACCCATTCTATTCTGATACTGAGACATACAGAGAAAGCTGACTTACAAGAGGAACTCCAGGATGTGCATATACACCTCCATGCGCATAGAATGCCGCATAAGGCGGCCCATATGGTGGCATCATAGGCTGCGAGAACAGAAAGTTTAAGGTTTAAGACTTTAAGTAACATTCTCTTGATGAAGTACTAAATTTTTGCCTCAGCTTACATGATTAATGATTGGACCATACCTGTGTTGGTCCCCACATATAAGGGTGAGGAGCATGACCAGGTGCGACAGGTGAGTTGAAATATGGTGGTGCAGCAACTCTGGGGCCATAGTATGCCTGAAGGTACGAAATACTATTTCATCACTCTGTAACCACAGATTTCTGGAAATGATGACTAGAATGTTTCTATAAGACAAATAATGTTGAGGCAGTTATAACTATGGATGCGATAAGGGCATGCATAAAGTGGAAAACCTGCATTGCTGCCCAATCGGGATAGACATGGATGTTGGCTTGATCCTGTCAATAAAAAAGGAACGACCAATATTCGGTAATCAACAAACATGTAATGAAGTGGTTGTAAAAAAATGGAATGATGACGATGTGATCAAAACACCTATTTCAGACATTCTCAACCAACAAATCAGGAACTCCCATACATTTTCCAAAAGAATGTATAATTGTTAGCTTACCGGTGGAGGTGAAGATGTTTTCTCAGGCTTAGAAGGTTTTGTCTCTTCACTATTACCCATAGTGAAGCACCAAACTGGAACTCTTGACTGATTCTGAGATGACACACACAAAAAGAAAAATCATTTTCACATCCATCTCTACAAAATGGTTTTGAACATTGATAAAGAAAAATATATCCCAAAATAAATAAAATTTGCATCATTCAGATACTATATTGCTTCATAATAGTACCCTCACCACGAAAAATGAGAATAAGGGGATTAACAACTCCTAAATACAGTTCTGCAAATTAAGTTCATAATGTCTAGGAACCAATATTCTGTAAGTTCCTCAGGCATTGCTATCTCTGCAAACATGGTAAGCTTTAACAGACAATTTACTGCAAAAATAAAAATAAAAATGACAGCAGGAGTGCAGCTGCTAAAATCCGAAACTAATCATCTTCATGATCTGGGCCAGCACAACAACGTCAACTTCTACGCGCCCTCACCTAAACAAATACACAAACAAGCATCCACAAGCAATAGCACATTTGAGTCGCATCTCAAATTCAGTATCCTCGCAGTCAAAATCGGTGTGTAACTTGGCAAAGAGCTAACTAGTTCAAGTTCCAAACTGAGAGATTCCAAAAAACAGCTTCACATTATTGGCCAGGACATAGTTAATACTAGCAGAGGCCTTACAAGCTACTTTCAGAGCTTTACATAGTTTAGCATCCTGCCAAAAACAGACTAAAACAGATGCTACTTTACTTCAACTATCATTCACAAAACTCACGGCATCCCACTGAAGCTTATTAGATCCACCAGTTAAAAACTGCACAGTAATTCGAGTTCTAAGACTATATACCCACCTTTTTCTGTCAGTACAACACCATTTATTTTATTAAACAAATAAATCCAAGATATTAGCAGGCAATTTAAGCTAGGCGTCCTAGCAAGCAATTAACACTAAAATGAACCTATATAGATCAATTAATAAGTCAATTTTAGTTCCAGACACTCTGATTTGAAACAAAAGTAAATTACAGAACATTTCAAATACCAGGAAAACATGCTACAGTTTCTACCAGGAGCTCAACAAAAATACTAACAGGTTACACGGCTAAGCTCTAAACAGATCAAACACCACATTTGTTATATTATATGGGAGATGAAGAAAAGGATATAAACATACATAACAGAATTGATTTACCCCCCAAAAAACAACATTATAACAGGATCCAAATATTCACACAGCACCTGTAAATAATACTATCTCCTGAGTCAATTAAAAAAATTGATGAATTTTACTATATAAAGGAGTTTACATAATGGGGACATTATTGTCTTTCCTCATCCCAATAAGACGTAAAGCAGATAAATTGTCAATTATGATTTATGCGTTTTCAATATAAACTAGAAGGCAAATGACAAAACAGTCCTCATGAGTATCTAAATTTCCATGACTTCTACCCTTTTACTGTTTCTTCAAAGAATAACATATATCCAAATTTCGAAGTTCTCAAATTTATAACAATTTTCCACGACATGAAGGAATCACTCGAAAGCTGGTATTCAAATCAAATCATCAACTAAAGATACTTAAATTCAAAGTTACAACAGAAATTCCATGAGATCAACATAAGCATCACCTCCAAATACGCAAATTTCACACACACTAAAATCCTCTACTAAACCAAAGTAATTCAAAAAAAATCATACGAAAAAAAAAAAATCAAATTCAACATACCTTCACGTCTCAAATTCGACAAATCTCACAAAAATACTATTCAAGTAAAAAGCTCCGGCTATCGTAATTGTGAAAAAGGAAAAAATATACTGTAGAAAGCAGCATACCCCTAGCTGCTGTAATTCTGCATTCACTTTCTCTCTCTAGTTTCTCTCACTAGAAAACCTCTGGGAGGGAGGGAAGAGTTTTATGCAGAGTGTGTAGAGAGAGAGAGCCAAGGGGGAAAGTCCACGTCACGATACACGTGTTCGTATGAGATGAGCGTACGTGTGCTTTACATACAGACCCCTGGTTATATATTCAGAATTGGGCCTGTGGTGGTTGTTGAGTTGGCCCATCGGTAATGGCGTTGGCCCAATTTTTCTATTTATTCTTACATTCACGGCCGCCGTACACGTGGCGGAACTTAGCCCGATGTATGCGACGTGGACACTACGCCAGCGAATTGAACGCCGTCGTGTCAATGACGTGGCAGTACTCCGTAGTAAAATCAACTAGAATGGATAGGTCCCTTGGAATCCGCCATGGGCCAGTCAGCAACGACCAGCCCTTTTGACAAACTTTTTGGGTTTTTTTTTTAGTAAATTAGAGGCCGCCCCTGTTTTTTAGCCTTGGTTTGAAACCAACCCTAAAATATTTTTACCGAACCTGAATGGTTCGGGTATATTGCTTACTGACTTTTATACCCCAAATCCTACAAATCGACTGCTCTCTCTCTCTACAATCGATTGCTCTCTCTCTATAATGGATCTCGCTCCCCTCTCTCTCTATCCACCCCGCGCATCCCCACCTCCTCCTCCATCAGCTCCCCCAGCCCACCGCCGCCGTCGCAACCCCACCCAATCCCCGCCTCCCCCGTCCCTCCCCCCTTCCCCTGGGCCACCGACCACCGCGCCATCGTCCACAGCTTCCAGCACCGACATCAAAGCCCCCGTTGATCTCGTACCTTCAAGCGGTTGTTGGCGGCCAGGAACACCTCTCGAGAGACCTTGGTACCGCTCCTGACGATGACGGCGTCGAACTAGGAGATCTCCTTGCACAGCTGCTCCGGAGACATGCCGTAGAGGCACTCGACGTTGCCAAAGCTACGAAGGAGGTCGAGACTGCCTTCTCCGAGTTTTATTTTGAACAGATGGTGCCATCGATTTCTTCTTCTTCGTCTTTTTCTTCTTGTTCTTCGCTGGCGGCGAGTGTAGTCGAAGACTTGGGGGGAGAAGGTAGAGTAGAGACAGTACAGTACAGCCGTGAGTGGAATGGGCATCGAGTTTCAGTAGTCACGGGGGAAGAGAGAGAATTACTTAGCAGAGAAGGATTATTGAACAGCCGCTGTTCAAGTGTTCAGCATAAAAAGAAGAGAAAAGCAACGAAGTACACTTCAACATTTCTTTTCTTTTTCATTTTGTTTTTTGTGATGATAAAGTAGTAGTATATGAGGGGATTTTGGAAATTGTAATCTCCTTTTGTGATGGAAGTTGTTTTGGTGTGCGCTAAGCTATGCGAACTATGTATTTTCGGTCATGTGAACTGGTTATGAGAACTGACAGTTAGAACTGAGATTTGGTAGTTCTCATAGAACTGACTATGAGAATTGACAATTCTCATAGTTAGTTTACATAGCCAGTTCTATGAGAACTGTTTATTTTCTATGAGAACTGTTTATTTTAGTGTTTGGTGAGGCTATATGAACTGTTTATTTTTTAGTTCACATAGCCCATTCTCATAGCCAGTCTATGAGAATAGTCAATTCTCATAAAACTTACCATTAAAATTGAATATGAGAATTGTCAATTCACATAGCAAGCTCTCATAATTCAGTTCACATAGCCAGTTTTCTATGAGAATTGAACGGTTCTCATAGAACAGACTATGAGAATTGACAGTTCTCATAGCCCACATAGCCAAGGGTATTTTTGTTTTAGTTCACATAGCCCATTCTCATAGCCAGTCTATGAGAATAGTCAATTCTCATAAAACTTACCATTAGAATTGAATATGAGAATTGTCAATTCACATAGCAAGCTCTCATAATTCAGTTCCCATAGCCAGTTTTCTATGAGAACTGAACGGTTCTCATAGAACAGACTATGAGAATTGGCAGTTCTCATAGCCCACATAGCCAAGGGTATTTTTGTCCGAAATAATATGGGTCACATAGCCAGTTTTCTATGAGAACTGAGTAGTTTTCATAGAACAGACTATGAGAATTGGCAGTTCTCATAGCCCACATAGCCAATGGTATTTTTGTCCGAAATAATATGGGTCACATAGCCAATTTTCTATGAGAACTGAGAAGTTCTCATAGAACTGACTATGAGAATTGGCAGTTCTCATAGCCCACATAGCCAAGGGTATTTTTGTCCGAAATAATATGGATCACATAGCCAGTTTTCTATGAGAACTGAGCAGTTCTCATAGAACTGACTATGAGAATTGGCAGTTCTCATAGCCCACATAGCCAAGGGTATTTTTGTCCTAAATAATATGGGTCAGAAATTAATTCTAAAAATATAAATTTTATTAAAAATAGACATGTACACAAAAAGTTAAGAAGAATGGGTAAAATAGTAAAATTGCATGAAAAGTCAAGAAAAAAGACTGAAGGAAAGAGAAAATATTTTGGTCAGGACTATTTGAAGTCCGAACCAAGAAAAAAGGACCGGCCTCTAAATTCCGGGGAATTTACCCATTCTTCTTAACTTTTTGTGTACATGTCTATTTTTAATAAAATTTATATTTTTAGAATTAATTTCTGACCCATATTATTTAGGACAAAAATACCCTTGGCTATGTGGGCTATGAGAACTGCCAATTCTCATAGTCAGTTCTATGAGAATTGCTCAGTTCTCATAGAAAACTGGCTATGTGATCCATATTATTTTGGACAAAAATACCCTTGGCTATGTGGGCTATGAGAACTGCCAATTCTCATAGTCAGTTCTATGAGAACTGCTCAGTTCTCATAGAAAACTGGCTATGTGACCCATATTATTTCGGACAAAAATACCCTTAGCTATGTGGGCTATGAGAATTACCAATTCTCATAGTCAGTTCTATGAGAACTACTCATTTCTCATAGAAAACTGGCTATGTGACCCATATTATTTCGGACAAAAATACCATTGGCTATGTGAGCTATGAGAACTGCCAATTCTCATAGTCTGTTCTATGAGAACCGTTCAGTTCTCATAGAAAACTGGCTATGTGAACTGAATTATGAGAGCTTGCTATGTGAATTGTCAATTCTCATATTCAATTATAATAGTAAGTTTTATGATAATTGACTATTCTCATAGACTGGCTATGAGAATGAGCTATGTGAACTAAAAAATACAGTTCTCATAGAAAAATACACAGTTCTCATGTATAATACACAGTTCTCATAGTAAAATACACAGTTCTCATAGAAAAATACACAGTTCTCATACAAAAAAACACAGTTCTCATAGAAAAATATACAGTTCTCATAGAAAAATACACAGTTCTCATAGACAGTTTTCATAAAAAAATACACAGTTCTCATGTATAATACACAGTTCTCATAGTAAAATACACAGTTCTCATAGAAAAATACACAGTTCTCATAGGAAAATACACAGTTCTCATAGGAAAATACACAGTTCTCATAGTAAAAATACACAGTTCTCATAGGAAAATACACAGTTCTCATAGTAAAAATACACAGTTCTCATAGGAAAATACACAGTTCTCATAGGAAAATACACAGTTCGCACAGTATAATACACAGTTCTCATAGTAAAATACACAGTTCTCATAGACAGTTCTCACAGTAAAATACACAGTTCTCATAGTAAAATACACAGTTCTCATACAATGTTCCAGTAGAAAAATACAATGTTCCAGTAGGAAATACAGAGTTCTCATAGAAAGATCTCATGTATAATACACAGTTCTCATAGACAGATCTCATGTATAATACACAGTTCTCATAGTAAAATACACAGTTCTTATAGAAAAATACACAGTTCTCATAGGAAAATACACAGTTCGCACAGTAAAACACAATTCTCATAGAAAAATATATAGTTCTCATAAAAAATATACAGTTCTCATAAATAATTCACACGAACAAAAATTGAAAAAAAAAAGTAACCAAAATCAAATATAGTTATTTGTAGTGTTATTTGAACACATTTCAAAGAATACCTTTGCAAAACTCATTTCAAGTGCACGTGTATCCCAATTTCAAAAATAAAATAAAAAATGGCATACTTATTCCACCATTAAGATTATTGGTTTCCTTGAATCTGGAGGTTTGAAGTTCTCGATCTTCAAACTAGAGCTCGATGGAATCTCATTGAAGCCGGAATCACCTTTCTCTAACTTATTAGTCTCCAGAATGGTTCCAACATCCTCAGCCGCAAGCCCCATCTCAATAAGATTTCCTGGTTCCTCTCCTCCTTCAAGTATCAGTTGCCCGACTTCTTTGAAAGAAATCACGTGTTCGATTATGATTTTTGCAAAAATTCGACCGAGGAGCAAGGAGATTTGATAAATATTTATCGAAATCGAGTTTCCCGATGCCGGCGACGCTTTCAACATTCTGGCCGTTGTGATTGGTGGCGGATTCAGATCGTCGTCTCTGCGGCGACGGCGAATTCATATCTTGACTCGGAGAGCTCTAGTTGCCGATCATGGTCTCGTCGACCTCCGCCGATGATGGGGCGAAGGACTGGGCGCAGTGGTAGTGGCGCGATAGCGACATTGTCGGAGAGGAGACGGCGACGGCGACGGTGGTCAGAGCTGCTCCATCGGTGGAGGGAGGTAGGGAGGGAGAGAAACAGAGAGAGATGTCGGTGGTGTTGCTGGGAGGGGTTTAGAGAGAGAGAGAGAGAGGGGTGGGAGTGAGTTCAGTTTTAACTCGTGGACAGGATATTTGTGGGCAAAAAAGTCATTCAGTAACGTAACCGAGCCTATTTAGGTTTGGGAATAATATTCAGGGTTGGAATCAAACCGAGCCTAAAAATCAGGACCGGCCTCTAATTTACTATTTTTTTAATCAGACCCGCTAATAGGTGCTCCTGGGACATAAGTTTGGGGCACAAGTTTAGGGTTCTTTAAATGTTTTAGGTGCAATAAATATACCTAAATTTATGAATTGTGTTTATGGGTACTCACAAAGTATTACTTTTTACCACTATTTTCTAAACTACCATAAATGTTTGTAATACTTATTTTTTAATGACAATACTGCCTTCATTTTTTTAAAGATTAGGTAGGTATTCTCTGGATTGAGAAATCTTGTAGTGCAAGGCACCCTGTAAGATGAACACGGGCCATCGATCTTGATAATGAATGGTTGGATATAATCCGAGCTTCTACAAATTCTACCCGTTCATTATTTGGATGAAAATTCAAACCGTTCATTGCCGAGATAGACGGCCAGATTGGTCGCACTACAGCACCTTGGGTCCGTATTCGCTTCACTGGAGAATATGAAGTGGCACTGGTTTCAGATAGTTGTGCAAGGATAGCATTTGTCAACAACCCATGCCTTTAGGCAAGGAAAACAATGATTGAAAAAAAAACTAAAAAACATAAGAATATCTTTATAATATGGAAAATTAACAATTGGATAATACTATCACAAACAATTAAATAAAAATTCAGGAGTTTTAATTTTTAACATCTAAAAGAGAGGGAAAAAAGTACAGTTGTATAACAACTGCACAAAACTCGGATGAGATAACAAAAAAAAAAAAAAATTTGACCAAAAATCCAATTTCTAATACTTCACACAAAATATAGGATTCAATCATATATCGCTCGAAGTGATTTTCTTCTTCTTTTGTGAACCAGCGATGATGTCCTTGGGAAAAAGTTTGATGGCAAGTTCATGTGGGACTTCAGAGGAGCATTTGTTTCTTATGGAACTTCAGAAGAGCATTTTGTTTCTTATGGGAAAAAAAAAAAAACTGGCGCCCCTTCGGAAAAAGTCCCATATGAAGAGTCACCAATTCCCTCCAAAACATTTGTTTTTATCACTTCGAAAATTGAAGAATAGGAAGAGTCATGGTCATTTTTGTCATTCAAAATATTGTTTGACTTCTTTTGATGGGTGGTTTATATTTTCAATATTATTATTAGTAGATGTTGGAATGGGTATAAGAAAGTATAATTAAAGCATTTAAAGAACCCTAAACTTGTGCCCTAAATTTATGCCCCAGGGGCACCTTGTAGCATTTGCCTTTTTTAATTGATTTTCAAACTCCCATTTTTTATATTTACACATTTTTTTTTGTCTTTTAGCAAGAAAAATACACACACTTTCAACACTAAATGCTCCATTAGCACTTTTAGAAAAAGTGTCGTTTTGTCCTTATTTGATTTTTTTTCGCGTTTGTTCGTTTTGCGCCAAATTTTTTTGACCTTTTGATTAGACGAATCGGAAAAGTAAAAAAAAATTACTTTTACCCAAATATTATGAACAATGACCACTTTTAAGTAAAAAAAGTGAAAAAAATTTACTTAGAAGTGGTCTTTGTTCAAAATATTTGGGTAAAAGTAATTTTTTTTTTACTTTTCTGATTCGTCACGAGACGAAACAAAAGGTAAAAAAAATTTGGCGCAAAATGAACAAACGTAAAAAAAATTCAAATAAGGACAAAACCAAAAAAGTGAATGTGTGGCCCGTTGATCCTTGATCTAAATCCTTCCTCTATTGGTTTAAGGGCTGCCTAGCCTTCTCGCCCTAATCTGCACAGTGAACGCACGACTAATACCTGGCCGGGGTTGCCCGGCAAGGCCCTCCAGCGAGAGGATGAGAATGTGCAGAGAGTAAAGCAAGAGATTAGGGTTTAAGTTTGTAGAAGCATGTACCTCTTAGGGTTGTTATCCTTTGATATTTATAGAGTCTGCTTGGCTTGCTCTCCAAGTAGGGGCATGTGCCTCGCACAGGTCGGCTGACGTCGTCGTGACGTCACCGATAAGATCTGGTAACCGTTTTGGTATGAGCTGGCACCCTCATGTGAGCTCATCATTATCCTTTGGCGTAACTGCTCCAGCGCGTGGGGAGGCGCGTGGCATCACAGTTGGCCGAGCCTCACCCTTGGCCGAGCTTGAGGGTAGGTGACTCGCAGGGGGAGACAATTGACTGAGTTGCCTGTCTTGAAGGTGGCCAAGCCTGAGGCTCTCTCCCAGAGCTTGCCGTCAGGTAGGTGCGCCATCGTTCGCCGCTAAGCCTCGGTTAGAGCCGAACCTGGGGTTAAGTACGGCTACCCCTCTCGACCCCAACCTTGGTCCAATCTTCCTAAACGTGGATTCGGGCCGTCTGGTTCGGCCTACTACAATAGCCTCTCAATCTCTGCCGATGCTGATTGCGTGATGGAGATTGAAAATAGACCTGGCCGAACCTCGTAGATTGCCGAACTTGAATGATAGTGGATGTGGCTGAGACTTGGCCAAGCTTCAACATTTTCGGTGTTCTCGAAGAAAGAGTAACCGCCAGAGTTAAGCCCAACGAGCGAGTGCCAGGTGTCATCTCCTGCATGGGTACGACAGACGAAAGGACGTCTGGCATGCGTTGGGGCTCTGCACGGTTGTCCTGTCCTTGCCACGTGTCAGATGCTGGTTGGCCGTCGGTTCGACGGTGTAATAATGGGCGGGAAATTCGAAACCCTAACCCTCCCTCTATATAAAGGACGAAGAGAGGAGAGAGAAGGGTTACAAACTCCTTCTCTCTCTAGAATTCGAACTCCACAGAGCTCTGCAACTCCTCATCTTCCATATCAACGCGAAATCCATCCCTTACAGTCAAATCTGCTCGAAATCATCAGGTATGTCATCGATTCTTGTTGCTCTTCACTCTTTTATGGTCTTTACGCCATTTTGCACCATTTTTCTGAGTTTTTTGGAGGTTTTTGTTCTATGTGAACAATGTGAGGACGAAGATGAACAGTGATGTTCATTCTATCTTCAACCTATTCTTCCGAGTCCCAGCTTTGGTGCTGGTTGGCTTTGGTCGACACTGGTAACGCCGAGCCTAAATATTTGAACTTCAAAAAGTTTCCCGAGCATGCGTCCGTAGAGTAAACTAGGGTGGGCCAGTAGGATAGCCGAACGCAGTGAGATCCTTGTCTTTTTGTCGACGATGAGGTCTCTCATTAAATCTTCTTGTTTTGTTAGGTCTGGCTCACCCAGTGATAGTCATCTCTTCCGACTCTGAAAGCTCGGGAGACGATTCCGGAGACTCGCTAATCCGAGAGTGGTTGGATAGGAGTAGGAGTAGGAGCTGACACCAAAATTCCTCCATAGCTTCGAACATGTCAGTTGATTCCTAGGATTTGAACGCCGAGCGTGATTACGAGTACGGAGAGGACGAGTTCGTCACCGAGCCCGAGATCACGTTCACAAAGTCCACCCATTTCGATGCCGAGCCCCAAAGAGGGCCTGAGGCCGACTCGAGGTTCAACTCTGGAGCCGAGGCCTCGACGTCCACGCAATCAAGGCAAGGGGACGTTTCAGCCGTGGATGTAGAGGTCGTCGACCTATACGATAGAGGCCAAGTTTGCCCTCATGCCCACTTCTTTAGTGGGGAGCAGGAAGAGTACGAAAATTTCTGCCGAGAGTATAACATTCCTGATGATGTGATCGTTAGCCGAGTTTCCAGTAACCAAATTAGAGATAAATTGAAGCATAGGCCCAAGCACATCACTGTCCCCTTAATGGCCATCTGCGAGGCCGGACTCCGGTTCCCCCTCCACCCATTCTTGAGGGAGCTTCTGGCTCGGTTCAACCTCGTACCGCACTATTTTGCCATCAACAATTTTAGAATAGTGATGACCGTGATTGCGCTGAAGGAGCTTCACGACCTGGAGTTTTTCATCGCCGACCTTTTTGAGACATATATCATGTCTAGGCACGATCGTACCAAACGTAGGTATCTCTCAACCTGCCGAGGCAAAGATCCTCTAGTGGATGGGTTGCCCGATACTGATAAATGGGCAAATTTTTACGTGGAGGTGAGTGGTAACTACGAGTTCGGCGACCAGACCAACCGTAGGCATCACGTACAGAAGATGAAAGACTTCAGAGGTGCTTAATTTGCTGTCCTTTCCTTTATTTCGCCGTGCCTGCTCTTCTTTCGTTTATTGTTCTGCTTGTGCTAATTGTTTCCCCCTTTTTTTTTCTTTTTTTTTTGCAGATCACCGAGCCATCACAAAGACCTTAAATTCCCAGTCCGTTGAGAAGCACGTGGAAATCTTAAGATCTTAAGCTTGCCGAGGCGCGCCAACGCTGCTAGGCTACGTCCCATCTTACAAAGGTAAGCTTAAAAGGAAAGAGAAAGATGAGGGTGAGCTGAGCAAGAAGGCTGCGACTTCCAAGAAAGGTGGTAAACAGAAGGGAGGAAACCAGCAAAAGAGGGGAAGCAAGAAAGGGAAGGAGCTGAGGGTGAAGTTCCCAACTTTCAGGAAGATAACAGAATTCTGGTTCAGGGAGAGTGTGGGGATCGAGCTTCTGGGCATCAACATCCCTCTTCGGACCATTGTACCCGAATTCTCAGAGGAGATGTCGAGGGGGAACGTTGTGCGCGTGAACCTCAGGGACAACGTCTCGGCTTAGGCAAGCGAGTCTGACGTGGCCGAACCCCGGGAAAAGAGGCCGAAAACCCATGACTTTTTCCCTGCCAAGCTTCCGATCCCACATTCGTCTGAGAAGGAGAGGACCGATACATCAGCTGTTGGTGGCTCAAAGGCGGTTTAGAAGCCAGTAGTCTCGGTTGGGCACGTTGTGGCTCAAGAGTTCACCCGTTCCTTTGCATCGGCGGAGGGAAGGGTGGTGACCATTGAGGATAGCGTCAAGGCCGGGCCCAACCTTGCAGTCACAATGCTCCAGGGTCTCGTGTTGCCAAAGGACATGGAAAAGGTGCCTCAGGACTTTCAACCGAGCCTTGTTCATGCAAGTGCTTATCTGGTGCAGGTTTGTCCGAACCTCATCCTTTTGCTTTTGTTGCTTTTCCTTTACATTGCTGAACTTGACACATCTTTTTGTACAGGCTGGGCAGGCCTTGCTTAATGCCATGAACAAGGCCACACTCGCAGCTGCCGAGAAGTCCCGCTACCGAAGCGACTTAAAGGCCGAACGTGAGAAGGTCAAGACGTTGAGAGAAAGTTTGAAGGCGGCCGAGGCCAGATCTGGGGAGTTAGAGAAGGAGAGGGGTGAGGATGCAAGCAAGGCAAATGATGCCGAACGCGATGCAGAGGAGAGAAAAAGAAAGATGAGGGAGGTGGATGGCAAAGCTTATCAGGCTGGGTTTGACCGAGCCGGTGCCGAATACAAGAGAAAGGCTCAAAAGATGGTCAATGAGGCGATCGAGCTAAGGATGCCAATCGCATACCGAACAAGGTATAAAGACGGGGTGGCCGCTACATGTGGAGTTCTACAACTGGAGGCTGATTTGAATCTGACGAAGTCAATTCCTGCAGCGGTCATGCTTGAGCTTGTCCTGCCATACACCGAAGAAGAATGTGCGCCTCCCTCTCCTGAGTAGTTTCCCGAAAGTGATGAGGAGATTGAAGATATTTCGGACGCCGAAGCTGAGGATGGATCTGGTGCGAAGAAGGTGACTGGTGATGGGAAGTTGGCCGAAGATGCCGGGAACGAGGCCATGAATGTCGATCCAAACGCCGAGGAAGATGCCGAGGTTGACAATATCGTTCAAGATTGAGAGAGAAGTACCCGCAGGTGCCGGCTTTGGGGTGGCCGGTTACCGTAATTGACAGCCCTTTCATTCCTCAAAAACTTGTTTTTTTACTTGATACTTTGAAATTTTTGTTGGACTGGATGGCTCCGAGCATCGGAGTTTGCCGTTCCAGATGTAATAGTTTGTGGGGGGTCGGCAACAAACGATTTACCACGTTGTACCTCTCAATTTAGGAATTTCTGCAACACTTCTTATGTTTTGAATGAATGAATGCCTTGGTTGCATCTCTATTTGCGAAGTTTAATTATGCTTGCTAGTTTTGGGTGATATTTATCCGTAGCTTCCACTTTGGTTCGGGTTCGGCTTTGTAGCCAAGCCTTGACCAAAGTAAGATCTTGATGAAGTTTAGGGTACCCGTAGCTGGTGAGTGCCTCGGTCTTAGCCTGAGTACTTAGGTTGTGAGTCGAGAGTTTGATTGATGCCTCCTACCTGTGGTTGGGGCTCGGCTGTGCCAGCCCCTAGCCAAGGTATGAAAGACTTATCTGTTTAAAGTTCATGGGTGGTTTGCTCACCAAATCGTGAGTTTAACCGGGCTATGGCTGACCTTAGTGTCTTGCCAAGCCGAACCGGAGCCTAAGTTCCAGCCGTAATGTGTGTCTTAGGCTTGGTGGACCATATGTCCCAATTTTTGCTTCTTTGGGCATCAATAGTGGCCGAAGCAATGGTGTGAACGCCGTTTGTGGGTGTGACCGAAGTCAACATTTGCGTTTGGCAGCAAGTGCCGATGGTGGTTTAGATTAAATGGTATAATCTAAGGAAATGAAATTTAAAAAATGCAAATAACATCAATTGCCGAGCAAGAAGTTTATATAGAGAAACAACGATTACAAGTTTGAAACATACGAGGACTGGGGTTGAACCCAACTTGAAATAAAATGAAACATGGATAATGATCGAAGCCAATTTGAAATAAAGTAGAAAACAAGGCCTGGGGGCCAAAAAACAAAACATAAGTGAAGATAGGTAGTGGCCGAACACAAGGCACACTGTTGGGGTCGATCACATGTATGCTTTTTTCAAATTCTGGGCGTTCCATGGGTTGGTGAGAACCTTCCCATTCATGTCTTCCAAGACATAAGCGCCTTCTCCAGCAATCCGAACCACACGAAATGGCTCCTCCCAATTGGGCTAAAATTTCATCTTTTTGCTGGCTTGTACAACTTTTCTCCATACCAAATCATATGGCTTGAAGGTCTTGGTCCTCACGCTACGGTTGTAGCCCTTGGCAACTTGTTGTTGGTATTAAGCTAGCTTTAGCCAAGCGTCGTCACGCTTTTCTTCTGCCAAAATCAACTCTTGTTCCGCAGCTTCTTTATTGGTTTTTGGATCAAAGTGTTTTGTTCTCAAGGTTGGGAACCTGGACTCCAGGGGGATGACTGCCTCCATGCCGAATGCCATTGAAAAAGGTGTCTGGCATGTGAATCGTCGAGGTGTAGAACGGTAAGCCCATAGAATGCATGGCAGCTCCTCGGCCCACTTGCTTCTCTTAGAGTCTAGCCGACGCTTGATCCCGGCGCAGACAGTCTTGTTGGTGGCCTCAGCTTGTCCATTTCCTTGTGGATATGTTGGAGTAGAGTTGAAGAAGCGTATCCCAAGTTCTTCACAAAGGCTGGAGAGGCCGTTCCCAACAAACTGGGTTCCGTTATCCGAGACAATAGTGTATGGGACGCCGAACTTTGTAACAATGTTTCTCCAAACAAACCTCCAAACGTCAGCCTCGTTGATGGTGACAAGAGGTTCGGCCTCAACTCACTTCGAAAAGTAATCCATTGCCGTAATAAAGAATTTGAAGCCGCCTGGTGCTATTGGTAACTTGCCCACGATGTCAAGTCCCCATTGGGCAAAAGGCCAAGGGCTTGTGATTGGGGAAAGATTCTGGGCGGGTTGCTTAATTAGGGATGGGGGAGAATAGCTGGCACAGTCGGCATTTGCGAACAACCTCTTCGCAGTCTTTCTTCATGTTCTTCCAAAAATATCCTTGACTTATCACTTGTTGACAAAGGGAGCGACCACCAAAGTGGCAGCCACAGCTGCCGGAGTGGAGCTCGGCGAGAATTTCTGGTACTTGCATTGGGTGGACCACAAGAAGGTATAGTCCAGAGATGAATTTCCTATAGAGTTGGCCGCTTTCGGAAAGCCAGTAGTAGGCGGCCTTGTTTCTGATACGGTAAGCTTCCTTCTTGTCAGCTGGTAAAGTGTCATCTCGGAGAAAAGCAATGATCTCGTCCATTCAACTTGGACCGAGCTCAATTTGGAGTATTTCTGGAGTTGTTTTGAAAGACGGGTGGTCAATGCTGCCAAAGTTGATGGTTCTGAATTCTGAAGCCTTTGATGCCGAGGCTAGGCCGACGAGTGCATCTGCATGGGCGTTGTGCTCGTGGTTGATCTGCTCAATCTTGAAATTCTTGAACTGTTGGATGAGTTCGGCTCCGGTTGCTTGGTATTTCAGCATCCTAGGGTCCCGAGCTTCATAGTCTCCTAGGACCTGATTGACTATGAGTTGGGAGTCGCAGAAGACAGCCAGATCGTCAACCTTCATTGCTATCGCGAAGCGCAAGCCAGCAAGAAGGGCCTCGTACTCGGCTTCATTGTTTGTGGTGGGGAAGTCGATGCTGATTGAACTTTCATGAAGTGTCTCACAAGAGGAGACCAAGACGACCCCTGCCCATGCTCCGTTGCTGTTAGAGGCTCCATCAACATGTAGGCGCCATATATCTCCTTGAAAGAGGTGCCAGGGTTTTTGGGTTGCTTGTTGTTCGGCTACGGGTTGTGGTGGGGTGGGAGTGTGGAGGATGTTCGAATCTTCCGAAGTTAGTTCAGCTATGAAGTCGGCGAGAATCTGCCCCTTAATTGTCGTCCGTGGCTCAAAGTGTATGTCGAAATTTGCCAGTTCAACAGCCCACTTAGAGACCCTGTTAGAGAGGTCAGCCTTTCGAAAAAGGATCTTAAGAGGGTGCTCCATTAAGACGGAGATTGTATGGGACTGGAAGTACAGTAGGAGTTTCCTTGCAGCTGAGACAAGTGCAAGTGCTAACTTCTCGAGGGGGAGGTAAGAGGTAATGCGTTTACGCGGGTAGGAGTGTTTTGCTTGTGAAATAGATTGGCATGTCATCTGCGCCTTCTCGCCAAACTAGTGCTGAACTAACGGCGTGGGCCGAGAAGGCGAGATACAGGTATAAAGTCTCAAATTCTTTAGGTTTCACCATTAGTGGAGTCGAGCTCAGGTAACCTTTGAGTTCGGCCAAGGCTGTGTCGCAGTCTGAAGTCCACTCGAAGCTGCGTCGGCTTTTTCCTTTCAACGTGTGAAAAAATGCATGGCATTTGTCTAAGGACTTGCTGATGAACCGGTTTAAAGCCGCTGCCATGCCTGTGAGCCTCTAGACTTCTCTGATTGTTCGTGGGGGTCGCAAATCTACAACGGCCTTGATTTGGTTGGGGTTGGCTTCGATGCCACGCCTGGTGACCAAGTGTCCAAGAAATTTTCCCGCGCTCAGGCCGAACGCACATTTTTCGGCGTTCAAACGTAGCTTGTGGAGTTTGAGAATTTCAAAGACTTCGGCCAATTCTTGAAGATGATTGTACTCCTTTTGACTTTTGACGACCAGGTCGTCGATGTAGGCTTCCATCGTGTGACCAATCTATGCGTGGAGTATTTTGAAGATGGCTCGGGTGAATGTGGCGCCTGAGTTCTTGAGCCCAAAGGGCATAACTCGGTAGCAGAAGATGCCATATGGAGTGATGAATGCTATTTTTTCAATATCCTCTGGATCCATCGCGATCTGGTGGTAACCGCGGTAGGCTTCGAGAAAGCTCAGCCGAGCATGGCCAGCCATGGCGTTGACCAGTTGATCAATCTTAGGAAGTGGAAACCAATCCTTTGGGCAGGCGTCGTTAAGATTGGTATAATCAACACAAACTTGCCATTTGTCGTTCTTTTTTCTTGACGACAACCGTATTTGACAACCATGTTGGGTATTGAACTTCTTGAATTGCGTTGGCCTCCAGCAGGCGGTTGACTTCATCCACAACGGCTTCGGCATGCTCGGGTGTCGAGCGTCGGGCCTTCTGGACGACTAGCTTTGAATCCTTCTTGATGTTGAGGGAATGACTAATGAAATTGGGATCGACCTCTAGCATCTCATTGGGGGTCCATGCAAAAACTTTCATATTGTCTTTGAGGAATTGGAACATTTCTTTGCGCTCGGCGCCGCTTAGGGAAGAGCCGAGTAGAAAGAAGCGAGAACCGTCCTCATTGATTGACATTGAGATGAGGTCTTCAATTGTTTTGTCCTCGGCCTTCTCGCCGACATCTTCGAAGACGGCCATATCTGGGACTTCGACCCATTGTACTTGCTTTGCTTTGGTGGAGTTGTGAACAGACGAGACGTAGCATTTTTTGGAGGCGACTTGATCGCCACGTAGATCTTCTTGCCGTCCGTTCGCGCTGATAAAGCAGACGACTTGGTGGTAGGTGGAAGCGATGGCTTGCATACCGTGAAGTCAGGTTCGGCCAAGTATAGCGTTGTATGGGCTCGACACATTGACGACGATGAATTCGACGCTCAAAGTTTTCGAGCCAACGACGACTGGAAGGAAGATGAGGCAGAGCGGCCAGACTGGGGCTCCATTGAAGCCGATAAGGGGAACTTCGGCTTGCTGCAATGCTGATTCTGGTAGATTGAGCTTCTTGAAAAGGTCGTAGTACATAACCTCTACCAAACTTCCTTGATCGAAGAGAACGCGTTTGACATCATGAACACCAATTTAGACGATGACCATGAGGGCGTCGGAGTGAGGGGTTTGCACCATCTCGAGGTCACGCTTGGTGAAGGTGATTGTCCACTTTGGTACGTCCTGCGGGCACGGCTGCTTTGATCCAGATCCTACCGAGAGTATCTGCTTTGAAGGGGAGGCACGATCGAGATCGGCCCGCAGGTTGGTCTCGGATTCCTTGTTCATCGGGCCGTGGATGACATGTATCGTTAGTCGAGGCTCGTTGGGGTTCTGATTGATGACAAGCTAGCGGGCGGGAGTTTTTGTTCGGTCAATGTACTGGTCGAGGTGACCTTGGGATGCCAGGCGCTCCAGGAGTGCTTTGTATGGGGCATAGGCGGTTGTATAGTGGCCGAGCTTATTGTGGTAGGTGCACTTCTTCCTTGGGTTTTGATCTGGCTGGCCGGTGTTCGTGCCGAGCTTTCCCGTTGGCCATTCGAACCAGGATTGTCTCATGATCTCTTTGAGGAAAAACCAGATGGCTTCTTTAAAAATTGTTGTTTCGGCCACATAGTAGTGCACCTTTGGTGGGCGTTTCTTCCATTCCTTGATATTGTTCACGTGTTTCTTCGACTGGGATTACTGGGTGAGAATCGGTGCTAGCAGCTGAGGCATAATCGTTGGCGGGGGAGTGGTTGGGTTGGGAATCCCTTGAGCCACTCGGTCGGCGTAGAGTTCTTCGAGAGCACAGAATCGCTCCACTATGCGCATCAGTTCACCCATGCCGTGTGGAGGGCGGATGGCCAGTTCGTCTAGGATCTTACTGCCAGACTCCAAGCCATTTTTGAAGGAACGCACGGCCCAGTATTCGTCAATTACAGGTGGAGGGCGGAATACTGCCTGAGAGTTTTGCTCGAGAGCTTTCTCATTTGGGACAAGGATTCAGGTTCCTTGGCCGTTTTGTTGCTTGTAATGAAGCGAGTGTTGAAGGCACGTTCAAGGTCGGCTAGGTTCCGTATGGATCCAGCGGGGAATTTGTTGAACCATTAGAGTCCAAGGGAGCCGAGGCTAGCAGGGAATGCCTTACATTTGACTTCATCCTTCGTGGTACATAGCTTAATTGTTTGGCGAAAGTGAATCAGGTGCGTGTAACCTTCGCAGGTGGTTGGATCAAATTTGGTAAACTTTGGTAGGTGGAAAGTGGATTCGGCTGGTGTATTGATGATATAAGGTGTGAAGGGCGAAACGCTGAGGTCCTTTAGCTGCCTTTCAAAACCTGGGTGCGGTGGCTTGCTGTGCCCGTCGGTCTTTGTCCTTTTGGAGTCTCTATTTGAAGGTTTCTCGTTGTCTTGGTGACGAAATTTGTCTCTCAAATCGGTGACCGTACAGTGAGGACCATCAATAGATTTTTCTCTTTCGCGATGAACTTTTGGGTCATCTTCTTGTCCTTCAATGCGGACACCCTTACCTGTCCATCGAGCCCAATTCTCTTTCTCCAAATTTCCTGGTAGAATCTCGCCGAGACGCTCGGAAACATGGCGCCTTGTTTTCAGGGAGCCTCGGCTGTGGTGGGAAACCATGGTGCGGGAGAACTCCGCGCGTCCGGTTGAGTATGTGCTTGTACATGATCCAGAGGTGTCTCTAGATCTGCTCTGCTCCTGGTGGCTTCTTGAGCGGTGCGTCTCAGAGGTCGTTGGTCACCGGTAGAGGATTATCTCCCTTGCGTCGCCCTTCTCTGGTGTGAAGCCAAGGCAGTCCTTCACGGAGCTGCGGTGGCCTATTTCGTGTGGCTGCTCCAGTGGTGGTGGAGGAGGTATTTGCCTTCGTCGCCTCCTATCTCTGTCGAATCTGGATGTAGCTTGTGCGACGTCTTGCATGGGTTGTTTCATTTAGGCCATTTCTGCCTTTAGAGCCGCCAGTTCATTGTATCTCTCGTCGTCGCGACGCTGCAACAGGCGGATGTAGGCCGCCGTTACATCGTCTATGGCTTGAGATAGCCCAGAACTAGCGGGGATTGAGATGGACATGTGCCTCTCCAGGGGTGGTGTAGACACCTTATTCTGGACTGTCCAGATTAGTTTACTTACGGTCTTTGATTCCCCGATGATAAATGAGATCAGGAACACCTCGAGAATGTTAGTGTGTTTGAATTTTGGGCAGTTTGAGCCCCTTTGAACCCTTTAAACTAGAGCCAGAAAGCCACAGCAAAACATTATCTGTGCACTCTGGTCCCACACCAGCTTGCGTTGGTACTCTGCCACGTGTCAATCATCGGTCAGCTTTGACCATTGACCAGGCAAAAACCCGCACACGCAGGTCAGGAACTGGCGTACGCCAATCAAAGGTAGTCATATCACCTTTATTCAGCCACGTTCACAAGACTTATGGGGCACCCCAGTACACTGTGCAGTCGTCTGATGAGCAACCTCGGGGCAGAGGATGTTCCCCTCTCTCTCACAACCTCCCCCATCACCTTATCCCATGCATTTAATGCATGGAGACTTACACCCCACTCCAACCAGCCTCATTCAGCCGGTTACCTTCCTTCTCCCTCCTCTATAAATACCCCCCTTGCATTTAGTTGCAAGGGGTTACCAACTTCAAGAGCCAAGGTTAAAGTTTCAACTCCTTTAACCTCTTGTTCATTATTTCCTAACTAAGGGAAGTGATAAACAAGCCCTCATTACATACTTCTACACACATGCATCCTTCATCCATCCATCAAAATCACAAGATAAAAGCTCAAACACACTTACAAGCTCAAAGAAACCAAATGTATACCACCTTTGAAAACTCTCTATTCTGATCCCTTAGGGGGGCTGGCAGGGTCAAGGCTGGTAATCAATACCAGTCCTGGCCCTAAAGCTAGCAAGGTTTCAAAGCCGTGTGTGGTTGGAACTGGCGCACGCCAGTCCCAAGTACGCGTACGCCAGTTATGGTGGTATGTGCAGTACTGGCGTAGGGGTTAGTGTCCAACTGTTTTATGTATTTTTTTCTATTCTCATCACCTGTATGCATGATAAAACTAGTCTACTGCTTTCCATAGTTAGTTCTGCTAGTTTTATTGTTTTGCATTCATTTCTGCTGCTATGGAATGCCTCTGGGGTCCTTCTGGTCTTGTTCCAAAACCCAGAAAATGCAAAGCCAAGCACTGATCAAGTGGCTTTAACTGGCGTACGGTATCCTTATACCTGCGTGCGCCAGTAAGTCCTTGTCCAGTGGCTGGCCCTTGCATGGCAACTAGGTCTTGGCCTCTGCTTTTGGCCCCTCACTGTTTAAAGGGTATTCTGTTCATTTTGTGGCTCTAAAGCCCTTTTAAACTGCTTGGTTTGTCCTGGGTGTGCACTGGTCATTTCCAGAGCCCAGAGGGTTGAAAATAAGAGCTGTGGGCTTAGGCTTACTGGCACACGCTGGTGATGGAATGGCGTACGCAGGTCAGGTCAGCATGCAGTGACTTGGGCAGTGCATGCTGATCTCTTCCTGCGCACGTCACTCCCAAACGGTGTCTTCTAGTCAATCTAAAACTCCCACAGGAGTCTGTTTTCAGTCTTTTCTAACTGTTTTAATAAGCAAGCATGCCATCTATCACATCCTGCCAACATGTTACAGTTTTAATCCCCTTTAAACTGTTTCCCCGCCCTAACTGGTTAAAAAATGATTAATGACAGAGAATCCAAAACGTTTAACAAATGCCCGAGTAGATATCAATCTCAAGATTGGGCGAAAGGGGTGCCTTAAAACCCTTCCCCTCTCGTAACCTGGCTCCCGAACCTCAGATATCAAAGGTGACGACGGACCAATCTACAAACCTTTTCCAATCAAAACGTAGCAAACGTTTCAAGTTCGGTTCCTTGGTTGGTACACCGCTAAAACCCGAGTGGCGACTCTGAATTGTAGCGTTTCGCCACGCTTTTCTAAAAAAGGGCGCACCCGATTTTAAAGGCGTGTGCCCACAGTGGCGACTCTGCTGGGGACTTATTGCATTAGTCTATATTTGGAAATTAATACACTTGAGAACAATCCTTCAAAAGTCTGTCAAAACAGTACGCTCCACGCTGCTGAAGAACGAAATGGTGGCTTAACAAGATCCCATATCCGACCAATCCGAACTGGGACTTTTACGATTGTTCACTTGTGTAGTTTTCTCCAAGTATCGATTAATAAAAGTGAGCCAAACTTTAGAAGGCATTTTACAAACGCTGCGTTTCTCTCTCATTCAATCATTCTTTTGGCATTCTTCATGTGCATCGATGTTGGCAAGCCCTGTTGAGGTGTTTTGGGTAACCGGCATAGTTTACTGGAGCCCGGGGTCCTCGAATGCCCAACAACCTTGGACAATGATGAGTCGTACTACCGTTTGACCGTTGCTCTGCAATATGCGTTGCAGCGGGAGGTATATCATGGCTCTAGTCAGAGGAACCCCATTGAACCAAAACCTGCCTCTTCATGTACAAAGCAGTAGAACTCTTCAACCTAGGACAGGTACCCACAGGGTAAGATTACTTGCATCTAACCCTCATATACTGTCTACGTGTTACTGCTTTTCCTATCGCATGTACTGTACATACATACCGTTTTGCATAGGAGCATGTTTAGGGCGGCTTCTAGGTTGTCTCTCTTTCGAGTCTGTCTTATGATTACTAGGATGCTGCCATGGCCCGATGAAGAGTCGTGCATCTCGATGGTGCACGTTGCTAATTTTCAAAGTCCTTAGATCAATGAGACTTTGGGAAATCAAGACTTTCTAAGTCTTTGTCTAATGCCCAATCAAGGTTTCAAACAGAAAACAAGGAACAACGGAGAGGATGCCGTGATACTTACACCACCCAGGTTAAGTGCCAAACACTTACACCGTTTTGGCTAAGTGGAGTGTTGCCACCTATGCCGCCCCGGTTTCAGTATCACGTCATCTACCCCGAGTTGTTCCGACTCCAAAGTTGAAACTTCGAGAACGGAATAGTCAAAGGCTTCGGCTATCTTGACATCTCTTAGTGTTAGTCGATTCAAGCAAGGATACACTGTCGAAAAGAAATCCGAGGATTCTGGTAGCATCCGAACATCATGAAATAGACTTGTTTGCTAGTTGTAGAGTCTAGGAGGATACCGACAACGTGTACATTGCATTCTTTCAAATAAACTGTTGCAGGGACACTTTCTGAGCCTTCAATTGCTTTACTGTTTAGCTTTGAGCCATTGCACCGTCAAAGAAAGTATCAAAAAGAAGAGCCAAACCTGCTTGGGCCACCAGATCCGTACAAAAGAAGACTTGTTAGGCTTGCTCCTCAGTCAGTTACAACGAAAGCTCTAGCTGATTCACCGTCAAGGGAGGATTCACGACCAACTACTCCGCACGAGACACCTCCGTCATCTCCGTCTCCAACATCATCACCGAAATCCGTCAAAGCACTCATCATGGCTGACGTTCCTCCTTAGGGGCAAGCTGCTATTCTAACAGATCTCCAGCATAACATGGCCATCATGCAACAAAGGGCTGACCAGTCCGAGACTTCTATGGCTAATATGCGTGCCTTGATAGAAGAACGACTCCCAGCAAGAAGGGAAAGGGTTGAGAAAGAGAGAGCCAATTCCGAACCGGAAGCTGAGATTCCTCATGTCGAAGCTGCTGTTCTTAACCCAGAAATGGCTGCCCTGATTGCCAAGATGGCCAAGCTCGAGGAGACTGTCTCCAAATTTGAAAAACTAGGGGCTGGTGGTTTGGACATGGACCGGCTTTGCCTCTTTCTGAATGCCAGGCTCCCAGAGAGATTCAAAATGCCGGATTTCACCAAGTTCGATGGGACTGGTGACCCGAAGACTCATCTGTTGGGTTATCATGCTGCTATGAAGCTACTTGGGGTCGAGGATGACGCGATGGCCCAGATGTTCCCTCAAACGCTCTTTGGCCCGGCTTTTCAATGGTTTCTGTCTCTCGACATCTCCAAAAGAAGAACTTGGGAAGACATAGGGGCTGCCTTTGTCTCGCAGTACAGCTACAACTCTCAGCTCAAGATGACTACTCGAGAGTTGGAGTCTACAAAGATGGAAGCAAATGAGTCCTTTGCTTATTTTATCAAGAGGTGGAGAAGCAAGGCCGCCTTAATGACTGATCGCCCGAGCGAGAGGGATCAGATTTGTATCATCTCCCGAAACCTGCAACCCGACTATGCCAAGAATCTTGTGCTAGTTCAAGCATCCGCCAACTTCGAGACTTTCTTTGAATTTGGTTTGGCCATCGAGGAGGCGCTGCAAATTGGAGTTCTGCCAAGAGGAGAGTCCTTTTCTTCCTCTACTCAAAAAGTGAAGAAGCGACCCTATTCTGGAAATAGTAGTGCGTTATTTGGTAACAACAACTACTCCAATACAGCTACAAGTGGGAGCGATGCCCCGGCTTTCAACTCCAGTCATGCCGTCGATATCAACCAAATTCGAAACGCTCAAAGCTTCCGATCTCGAACCCAGCCTCAGAGTTTCTCTATCTTCGAGGCACCTCTGTCCGCACTGATGGAGAAGCTTTTCCAATCCGGGCATCTCAAGCCTTTGACCCCAACTCCCCCACCCAAAGTCCTTCCAGCCAACTACAACGCCAACCATTTCTGTGCCTTCCATAAAATGCCTGGCCATCTTACTGATAGCTGCTTGCGACTCTGACACGAGATACAAGACCTCATTGACAATGGCACTGTTCAAGCGCCGCCAAAGCCCAATGTCATTTCCAACTCCTTGCCTCAACACAAGTTTGACCCTCTGGTTGGTCAGATATCTATCACCTCCACTCAAAGCAACCCGAGCTCCACCATATTCGATCCTAGCCACTATATCGTCCCTCAAAATCGACCCAAACCAACTATGTCTATCCCGTCTGAATTCGAGGATAGCATGATGGCCGTAGGTTGCGGAGTAGAAGATGGGGCTGAAAGCGAGAAAGCACTGGTTGACGACCAGATCGATCAAGCAAAGGAGCGAACTGATAGGCTGAGGCCTTTGTTTAGGGGAGCACCGAGTAGGTTTGGTCGAAGAAGCTGAGGAAGCTAAAGTGCTATTGCTTTGGCCTAACATCCTACCTCTCTATGAGGAAGCCAAGGGTAACTCTAAAAGTTGCATTTTCAAGTCACGTCTATTTTGCATTGACACTTTTAAGTCTGAGTCTGACATGTCTGTCTAGTCGTTTAAGTCTTGCTCTGAGTCGGAGTTCGTGCCTCTTGGCCCTCCATGTCGTAGCTTCTATTCTCAATTCGAGTCTTTTGCTGTACTTGGCAACCCCGAGGGGGCTTTCTTTATGATATGCACTATCTTACTTCTAAATACTTTGCTGGCTTTTATATAAATTGTGTCGACCTTGGCGACGAAGGGATAGATTTCGATGGGAATATCCCCAAGGAAATGTGTTCCCTCGCCGAAAGGGAAGACGAAAGGCATGCTCGGCCTATTAAAAGAAGAAGTAGTTTCAATAAACTTGAAAGATGAGGTAGACCACCGGATGGTTCAAAATTGGTTCAACGCTGTCCCCAAAGGAGCATTGCGCCTAGTCAGACAGGCTCGAAGAACTCATCGACATTTTGGCATGGTCTCACAAAGACACGCCTGGCGTTGATCATGAGATAAAGAAACATCGAATCCCCTGCTACCGGATGCCAAGCCAGAAAGCAGAAGCTCAGAAGGCTCCAAGCCTCGTACCATGTTCAAAACAGCAACAGCGGTGTTCCATCAAGCGCACATTAGAAATGTGCAAAAGTGGCCTGGAGCGAGGTATTTCCAATCGAAGCAGTCAGAACCCTGCTTTATCAAAGCCATTTTATCAGGGGCTGCGGCCAGAGATCATCGACCGCGACGGCAACAAAACTTCAATACCTTGGTCAACCTGGATCAATTCAAAAGTTACTTTTCCCTGAGAGAAGCTCGTTGGGCTGAAAACCCCAAGGGTGGGCAGTTCCAAACAAAAATTAGAGCAGCCTGCTAGACCGAAAACCTATGAAGGCGGTTTAGATAAAAATGATTAGGCAATTGTTGAAAACTTGCTAGACCGAAGACCTGAATGAGCGGTACTAGGTAAAAGTTAGAGCGTAAAAGGAGAGGTAAATACTCGAGAGTAACCTTAGCCTAAACTACGTTTTGACCTGATTCCCTAGAATGGGATACATAGGTAGTCACTCCTTGAGACCCGGTCATAATCTATCAACTTGATCCATGGTTGGCATTTTGGTACACATCAAAGGCCGCGCAAGGTCGAGAACAAGTCAAGCTTCATTGGAGGAATCAGAAGGGGGAAACCCTTCGTATTTCAATTTTATTACAAACTACTACTTCTAATATACAAGCTGAGCATAAAAGCCTTAAAACATTTGAACCATGAAAAACAGAACAAAATGCTTGAGGTCCAGTGGACCCATAGTTTATTCTAAGTTCAGCGAAGTCTAGTTTGAGCAGTTGTAGTAGCTTTTCAGTTACACGCGCTAGTTTGAGGCTCACGCACATTGTTCAAGGTGATGCGCGTTGCTCTCAAACCTGTGCACGCTTATTCAATTCCTGCAGTTGGCAGCCATCGTGCCCAACAAAGATTTTGGACTACCGGGGGGTATTTCAAGTTAAAGCCAAGGTTTCGGTGCCTCGAAATTGGTTTTACGAGCTTTTGCCAGGTTTTCTATGCCGTGTAGGTCATGTGAGCCTAATGTGACTGTGCGGGGGTGTCGGTTTCAGTCCGGGACTTATATGAGTCATCCCTTTGCATCTTTTGTCCATCTTTGCGACATTTTTCTAGTTTTTCGGTCTATTGCCCATTCCGAGGCTTTCTTCTCTGTTTCGTTTGTTCGTACATGTCTTTGTACATATTTGACTGTGTGTGAGCGTCAGTTTCCACTGTCGAGGGATATTTTGGATCTTGGCCCGCTACTGCCCAAAATTTCATTATTTCCCATGTGTCTAAGAGTCCGTGTCATATCTTGGGACTCTTCTTCCTTTGTTGCCCGAGCTAAGCAAGTATACACGTGTGCGTGTGTCGACTCAATTCGCTCGTCAATGCAAGTTGGATATTAGCGGTTGGTTTATACTCTCTTTCGAATAAACCGAAGGTAATGCAACTTTTATAGCATCGCTATGGCATCCACAGTCAAAGCAGCAAGACATCAAGTACAGAGGGATACATTGGCCCAACACAAAAAGCAAGTCAAGCAAGTCAAAGGGTGCTCTGACCCGCTCGAAAGTTATCTACCTAGGCACGCAGGCCCGCATCTCAAATCAAAGCAGTAAAGCAAAAGAGTGGCTCAGTGGTAGCCCTCAATCGTCAAAATTGTCCCGGTTGTCGTTTGTGTCGTCCCTTCCCTAGAAGCCACCCTTCTCTATGCTTGCATTTTCAATTTGTACATACGTGTTTAGTATACATTATCGTTGCATATTGTATATCAAATGTCAAAAGCAGGAAAGTGCATCAAATCAAAGCACGTTGAGGCGTTTTGTCGTTAGTGTTGAGACATTGGCAAATCAAAGCACGTTGAGGTGTTCTATCGTCAGTGTTGTGGCATTGGCAAATCAAATCACGTCGAGGCGTTCAAAGCAAATCAAATCAAAGCACGTTGAGGCGTTCTATCGTAAGTGTTGTGGCATTGGCAAATCAAATCACGTTGAGGCGTTCAAAGCAAATCAAATCAAAGCACGTTGAGGCATTCTGTTGTCAGTGTTGAGGCATTGGCAAATCAAAGCACGTTGAGGCGTTCTACAGTCAGTGTTGAGGCATTGGCAAATCAAAGCACGTTGAGGCATTCTACCGTCAGTGTTGAGGCATTGGCAAATCAAAAGACCGTTGAGGCGTTCTACCGTCAGTGTTGAGGCATTGGCAAATCAAAAGCCCGTTGAGGCGTTCTACCGTCAGTGTTGTGACATTGGCAAGTCAAATCAATGTTGAGGCGTTCCAAAGGATGCGATGGAATCTTATGCGGAACTGATGCAATGACGATCCACTCGTCCCTTTCTATTTCATCCACAGCGATGGTCCGTCCGTCCAATTCAATCCAACAATCAGGTTCTTTAAGTATACGTGCCTTGTGGGGTGTCTAAAAACCTTTGACGTTACTTGTATTAAAACAATGGTACGTGCTCCAAGTGTCGTCAAAGGGGGCTACTGTAGACACCCTATTCTGGACTGTCCAGAGTAGTTTACTTACAGTCTTTGATTCCCCGATGATGAATGAGATCAGGAACACCCCGAGAATGTTAGTGTGTTTGAGCTTTGAGCAGTTTGAGCCCCTTTGAACCCTTTAAACCAGAGCCAGAAAGCCACAGCAAAACATTACCTGTGCACGCTGGTACCACGCCAGCGTGCGCTGGTACTCTGCTAAGTGTCAGTCATCGGTCAGCTTTGACCATTGACTTGGCAGAAACCCGCGCACGCAGGCCAGGAACTAGCGTACGCCAGTCAAAGATAGTCCTATCACCTTTATTCAGCCACGTTCACAAGACTTATGGGGCACCCCAGTACATTGTGCAGCCGTCTGATGAGCAACCTCGAGGCAGAAGATGTTCCCCTCTCTCTCACAACCTCCCCCATCACTTTGTCCCATGCATTTAATGCATGGAGACTTACACCCCACTCCAACCAGCCTCATTCAGCTGGTTACCTTCCTTTTCCCTCCTCTATAAATACCCCTTACCAACTTCAAGAGCAAAGGTTAAAGTTTCAACTCCTTTAACCTCTTGTTCATTATTTCCTAACTAAGGGAAGTGATAAACAAGCCCCCATTACATACTTCTACACACATACATCCTTCATCCATCCATCAAAATCACAAGATAAAAGGTCGAACACACTTACAAGCTCAAAGAAACCAAATGTATACCACCTTTGAAAACTCTTTGTTCTGATCACTGAGGGGGGCTGGCAGCGTCAAGGGTGGTAATCAATACTAGTCCTGGCCCTAAAGCTAGCAAGGTTTCAAATCCGTGTGTGGTTGGAACTGGTGCACGCCAGTCCCAAGTACGCGTACGCCAGTTATGGTGGTATGTGCAGTACTGGCGTGGGGGTCTGTGTCCAACTGTTTTATGTATTTTTTTTCTATTCTCATCACCTGTATGCATGATAAAACCAGTCTACTGCTTTCCATAATTAGTTTTGCTAGTTTTATTGTTTTGCATTCATTTCTGCTGCTATGGAATGCCTCTGGGGTCCTCCTGGTCTTGTTCCAGAACCCAGAAAATGCAAAGCCAAGCACTGATCAAGTGGCTTTAACTGGCATACGGTATCCTTATACCTGCGTGCGCCAGTAAGTCCTTGTCCAGTGGCTGGCCCTTGCATGACAACTAGGCCTTGGCCTCTGCTTTTGTCCCCTCACTGTTTAAGGGGTATTTTGTTCATTTTGTGGCTCTAAAGCCCTTTTAAACTGCTTTATAAACTGCTTGGTTTGTCTTGGGTGTGCACTGGTCATTTCCAGAGCCCAGAGGGTTGAAAATAAGAGCTGTGGGCTTAGGCATACTGGCGCACGCTGGTCATGGAATGGCGTACGCAAGTCAGGTCAGCATGCAATGACTTGGGCAGTGCATGCTGGTCTCTTCCTGCGCACGTCACTCCCAAACGGTGTCTTCTAGTCTGTCTAAAACTCCCACAGGAGTCTGTTTTCAGTCTTTTCTAACTGTTTCAATAAGCAAGCATGCCATCTATTACATCCTACCAACATGTTACAGTTTTAATCCCCTTTAAACTGTTTCCCCGCCCTAACTGGTTAAAAAATGATTAATGAGAGAGAATCCAAAACGTTTAACAAATGCCCGAGTAGATATCGATCTCCGGATTGGGCGAGAGGGGTGCCTTAAAACCCTTCCCCTCTCGTAACCTGGCTCCCAAACCTCAGATATCAAAGGTGACGACGGACCAATCAACAAACCTTTTCCAATCAAAACGTAGTAAACATTTCAAGTTCAGTTCCTTGGGTGGTACACCGCTAAAACCCGAGTGGCGACTCTGAATTGTAGCATTTCACCTCGCTTTTCCAAAAAAGGGCGCACCCGAATTTAGGGGCGTGTGCCCACAAGTGGTGGAAGGATTACGTTTCCATTGGCGTCTTTGGCCCCCGAAATGGAAACGTCCGTTAGATCTCCGCTCATGGTTGTTGAATTTGTGGTTGTTTTTTGGAAGAGGAAGGTGGTTTGAAGGGAATTTGAGCCGTTTGAATTAGAAGCATTTCACGTCGGGTTCACCAATTGTGTGGCCCGTTGATCTTTGATCTGAATCCTTCCTCTGTTGGTTCAAGGGTTGCCTAGCCTTCTCGCCCTAACCCTGCACAGTGAACGCACGACTAAGACCTGGCCGGGGTTGCCCGGCAAGTAGGGGTGTAAATGAGCCGAGCCGAATTGAGCTTCGGCGAGCTCGAGCTCGGCTCGTTTACTTAACGAGCCAAAAACTTGAGCTCGAGCTCGGCTCAAGCCTTAACAAGCCGAGCGTAATCATTTACTAAACGAGCCTCTTTAATCGAGTCGAGCCTCCCTTAACGAGCCGAGCTTTTATCGAACAAGCCGAGCTCCACTCGGCTCGTTTAGTAAACGAGCAGAATACTCGAGCTTGAGCTCGGCTCTTTTACTAAACGAGCCGAGCCGAGCCGAGCCGAGCTCGCGAGTAGCTCGGCTCACTTACAGCCCTACTGGCAAGGCCCTCCGGCGAGAGGATGAGAATGTGCAGAGAGTAAAGCAAGAGACTAGGATTTAAGTCTGTAGAAGCATGTACCTCTTAGGGTTGTTATCCTTTTGTATTTATAGAGTCTGCTTGGCTTGCTCTCCAAGTACGGGCATGTGTCTCGCACGGGTCGGTTGACGTCATTGAGACGTCACCGATAAGATTTGGTAACCGTTTTGGTGTGAGCTGACACACCATGTGCGCTCATCATTATCCTTTGGCGTGACTGCTCCAGGGCGTGGGGAGGCATGTGGCATCACGGTTGGCCGAGCCTCACCCTTGGCCGAACTTGAGGGTAGGTGACTCACAGGGGGACACAACTGACTGAGTTGCCTGTCTTGAAAGTGGCCGAGCCTGAGGCTCTCTCCCAGAGCTTGCCGTCAGGTAGGTGCGCCATCGTTCGCCGTTAAGCCTCGATTAAAGCCGAACCTGGGATTAAGTACGGCTACCCCTCTCGACCCCAACCTTGGTCTAGTCTTCCTAAACGTGGATTCGGGCCGTCTGGTTCTGCCTACTACAGTGAAAAAAGTTGTTAGTGAAACAGGGTCTAAAAAATAAAAAGGAATTGTGAAAATCACTTTTCTTTTTTGTGCAGCCTGTTTTTTTATTGTTTTCTTAATTTTTATTAGATTGAAGTCAAATTTTATACCACATTGTCTGTCTCAATGAGAGAAATCACAAAAATATAAAAAAATGTAGACCAAAGTTGAACACATTCATATAAGACGAAGAAAAAATATAAAAATACTTACTTTTTAGGTCTTTTTTGTCGTCTTATATGAGTTTTTTTTTCAACTTTAGTCAATATTTATATTTTGATTACTCTCGTCAAGATAAACGATGCAGTGTGGAACTTTGACCAAAATCTAGATGAATTAAGAGAAAACAATCGAAAGGCCGCACAAAAAATTCAAAAAAGTCCGGCTAAAGGGTGACTAATGGGCAAGGGTTGATGAGAAATTTTTGGGTGTCGAGCGCATACTAGGTGGCGGTATCCGTCGGCGATCCTAACCGTCCGAACGTGTTTCAGACAGCCCAAATATATTTCCTCTCTCTCCCCTTTTTCTCTCTCTAAAATTCGGACCGTCCAAACGACAAAGTACCACATGTGTACACCCATAAACTTCTCAGTTCTAAGGGTTGATGTATTTGTTCACCCAGATTAAACTTTTCACTCATTGCTTTACTAACTTCCCCTATAGCAATTTATTTGTCCTTCGGGTTCTACCATAATAAACTCTTTTATTTTTGGATAAATTACATTGATCTCCTCTGAGGTTTTTCGCAAATACACTGATCTCCCTCAGGTTCTAGAAATTACTATCATCTCCCTTACTTTACAAACTACTATGCACCTACCTCCCTCGCCATTAAATTATGACTAACGGTGTTAACTTTGATGAGTAAAAGACCAAAATACCCTCAGTAAATGTAGATTTGAGTGTCTTTCATGCTCTATATCAACACATTGTTTTAGTATTAGCATATCACAAGTTTAAAAAACTATTTTATTTTTTGAACGTAAGAAAAAATAGTAAATTTTTTGAATTTTATTTGAATGTTCGTATCTTTTCTACATTGGTCATAATGTTTAGTTTTTCTTTTTCAATATCTCTCCTTTATACAACCCAAAAAAGTATTAAATTTTCTCCAAAATAAAAAAAAATGAGTAACTTAAAGACAAAATTCACAGGCTTTACGCCTTTTACCTATATTGTTATCTTACTTTGTTCTTCTAAAACGTGATTCCATTTTAATTTATATATAATTGGTCCAACATTTGATTTCTTATCCCTGGTGATTTTTTTATGGTTATTAGCCAATTTCTTTTGGTTTTTCAGTTACGCTCTATGATAGACATAAAAAAACATTCAAATTAAGTTTTAATAGATACACTTAAAATCTCTTTCAATTTGCAAAGAATGATCCCTAAAGAAAAAAAACTTGTAAAGAATGATTTCTCTCATCTTATGAAAAGTATAACTACCAAAAATTAAAAAAATAAATTATAGATATTGATTTCCCCCAATTTGGATTTTCTATCAAAAATTTAATCTTATTTTGATTTATCTAGAAAAAAAAATAATCATCAAACTAAAATAAAATAAATTTTAATTATGAAAAATCATATTTTTTTTCTTTAAGTTGCTTTGTTTTTGTCTGGGACAAAACTTAATACTTTTTTGAATTGTATAAATAATAGAAATAAAAAAACTATTATGACCAACTATAAAAATATGAACTAACAATTAAAACAATCCAAAAGAATTTGAATTTTTGAATTTTTTTATTTCTGATATTATGTGGAGTTTTAAAATAAAAAAGTATATTATATAGTCGTTGTAGAGACCCGTGTTTAGTTTCAATAATTTTAATGTTTGAATAAAAAAAATTAGAATATCAAGGTAATGTGAAAATGTGATTTGGGTTGAATGTGATAGAATTTGAAAGTTTGGGGTGTGAGTGTTAGGCATATGTGTGTGAGTGTGTGTGTGTAAAGAATCAAATTCTCATTTTCTTTTTCTCTTTACTCTCACACGACTCTCTCCTCTCTCTCACTCGGTTCTCTATCTCTCTCTCACTCTCTATCAAAATCACACCCAACAACTTGAAACCCATGTAGATCAACCTCCATTTCACCTCATATACGCAATCTTGGGTTTGTATTTCGTCGGGTTAGACTCGGAGATGAGCATTCGGTTGATTTCGAGTCTTGGAGAGCTATAGGGCTTGCTTGGAACACTTGGGTTCGACTTCGATCTTTGAGGTAGAGATTTCTCACTTCTATCATGTATTTATATGTTGATTTGGTACTTGAATCGTGCCTTAGATTATTGTTTGTTATTGGGGGTTCATTCATGAAAATCTGCAGAAATCGCTACTCAAAGTCCCTGGGTATTGATACCCACGATTAGAGGTATCGATACATTTGCAATCTGGATTTTTGTTGTCGGGGTATCGATACCCATGATCTCTGGACCGATTTGAACCATTTTGACCACTTCTCGATTGTATTGAACTCCGATCACTTCTAACATCTTTTAAACATCCCCAAATCACCTCTAATCATGGTTGTCGTGCCTCAAAGATTCATTGATCGTCCTCCTTCCTTCGGTCCTTGTTATGTGGAACTCTAGTGTTGAATTCTTCTTGGATATTGTACCGTGGTGTTCTATATGTGTTTGGCGGGTTACGTGGAGTGTTGGGACACACTTATATGGATAACGAGAACTTAGGGAACGTAATGAACAAAGGTGGACGGAGGTAATATGTGTTGACATGTGATACAAGAAACAGACACGTAGGATACACAGTTGAACTTAACCGTGCTAGATGGGGTATGAGGGACGTTCTTTGTGTTCTTGGCGTGATATACCCCTAATGTATAGCTTGTAAGAACTGATAAGTTAAAGGATGGGAAGTTAGGAATCATTGTGAGTAAGTTTACTTAGTGATGAGTTATGTAAACGCATATACAATGATACGGAAAATCGATAGTATAATGATTGTAAGTTAATTGAAATGGAATTCCTTTACTACTTCTATCTGAACGTGAGTTTTGTTTAAAGATCTCTTATATGTGTTTGAGACGAACGGTAGAGTCATGAAGTGTATTAAGGGGAAGGTGGTAATGATGACCTATACTGTGTGAATTGAATTAACTCCTTCAGTGAGAGAGGTACTTGTGGGAGTTACGGGACTCCATGAATAGCCCAAAAAGAGCATTCATTCATGGCATGTGATGTTGGTTTGAAATGGTAATGTATAAACGAAAGGAGGGTTAACGAAATGAATTGATGAGTGGAGTGATTGGTAGTTCGGACCCGACATCTTAGAAATATGCTTGTTTTCTTTACGCATGTATGGTTATGTCTATTGTGAAGTTGAGTTACCGGATTGGTTATGCGGAATGGGGTGAGGGGCCATGGTAGCTGTAATAACCCGAACTTTTTTTATCATTTCCTATTTGATTTAATAATAATAATATATTGATAATAATAATAAAATGGTTTTTGACTTTTAAAATAGAAAATATATATAAATATATACTTATACAAAAAGAAAAGAAAAGAATAACAATGCATGCATGCATGCAAAATATTTTGTTTTGTTTTTCACTCTCTCTCTCTGCCTCTCTCCCCACGTCTCTCTCTCTCCCATCTCTCTTGGCTTTCCCTCTCTTTCTCTTTCTCTCTCTCTCTCTGCCTCTCTCTCAGTTCTTTCTCTCTCTCTGCCTCTCTCTCATCTCTCTCGGCTCTCTTTCTCTCTCTCTCTCAGCCCCCGTACTGCTCTCTCTCCCTCTGTCTCTCTATCCCTCTCCTCTCCCGCACTGTTCTCTCTCTCTCTGTCCCTTTTCTCTCCCTCTCTCTCTCTCTCTCTCTCTCTATCCCTCCTTCCACCCAACTTCCTAGCCACTTTCTTCCTCGCCAAGAATGACAGCCACCACCCCTTCCCTCCAATCCCATGCTGCCACCACTTTCCCTCCCCTTCTCAGCCACCAAACTTCAACCCTAAGGAAGCCTCTACCCTTACCCAAGAGCCATGTTTATCCACCCCTTCGGAATTCAAAAATTCCTTCCTATCCTCCAACCTCCGAACACCAATACCGCCATGCCACCTCCTACTTACCTCCTTGACCCCTACCCCGACTCCTACTACCCTACCCCGTCCCTTGGAAGCCCTACAATACCACCACCATTAATGCCACCTTATCCCTCCAACTCCAAAATTCCCTATAAATACCTAACCCCACTGCAGTACAAACCCACACACACCCTCTTCCATCTCATTCCACTCCCAAGGCTTGAAGGAAACAGGAAAAAAGAGCTCCAATTCCATGGAGTTCTAGAGAGAGAAAGAAAGAGAGAGAAAAGTGAGTTTCCTTGTTCCACCCAACCGAAACCCTAATCAACCATCCACATCATCTCCTACAACCCAGAGGATCACCAAACAATCCACAATTCAATCCCAAAGTTCCCCAATCAACGAAACCGAAGTCATCTTCCTCAATTGTCAAAGTTTCGATTTTTATTCAATTTGACAAATTCAAGGTATTATAATCATTTCCATTAATTCCTTAAGTATATTTATATGTTTTTAGGCCTAACCCATAGTCCCATAGGGTCCCATGCATCAAAAACATGAAAGAAAATGAAAAAAACAAAAACTGTGTTGCACCTCGCGGCCACAAGGTTTGGGCCGCAAGGTCCAGAGAAAAACCAGCGGTGGAAGTCCCAACCTCAAGGTTGACCAGGTCAGACCTTGCGGTAGACCTCCGAGCCGCAAACTCGCTTCGGTTTTGATAAAAAATGTTCGAGACACATTTGCGACCTCCCGAACAATGTTTTTGACACCCGAGATATTTTTCCTAGACTCCTCGCATCTCAAAAATGATATCTTGTTAATATCAATAATTTTTTTATTATCTAATTAATTAATTATTTCAAAAAAATTTCAATAAAAATAACTTTGCGACCTTATAACTCATGTTATTATTACCGAATAATTTTTGGCGGACTCTTTATAATCCTAAGACCAAATCTTGTTAAAGTCAACATATATTATTTATTAGATGATTTATTATCTAATTATTTTAGATTTGATAGTTTTTGATAATATCTTTATTTAGAATAATTTCGCGACCCTCCGGACCTAATTTTTGATACTCGAACATTTGCGTCGTTAGGACTTTTAACAATGTCATGTTAATTATTCTAATATGTTCCTCTATTTAATGTATTTAATAATCAATCTAATTTCACAATTAGACTAATTTAAACCAAGACTTACCAATAATTGCACAAAAAAAAATATTTATTATCATTTCTTGCTTAAACAAAGATTTTCGCGAATAAAAATTAACTTCTTGGCCATACAAGACTAAGGGCAACGGCCCATTCATAAAAAGTTACGTGTTTGCCTTACTTATTATTTATTTCAATTATTATTATTTCGATTAATTGCGCTGATTCTTGATTTAACTGTTAGATTGGACTCTAGAGACATGGGATGGTATGCGAATAGAGTTCACCTAGACGATGCAAGGTAATGGATAAACTGAAAAGTTTTGAGATGTTAGAGATTGCCTGCAAGCGGGATTTTGAGATGTGAATTAGGATGGACGCTAATAGAGGCCCAGTCTCCAAACTGGCGTGAAGTCCAGTGATGATTTGAAACTGGCGGAAGTCCAGTAATGATTATGAAGTGATGATTAAGATAGGCGAACCCTAGTGATGTCGTGGCAAGATAAGCTACCCCTTTGTTTGTAGTGGGAAGATGCACACTCGGTAAATAACTTTGATGTAATCGCGATAGCAAAAGGGAGTGATCTCATGGGACAAGGCATGGCTAGTGGTTGGGGAGGAAAGGATCTTGTGGAGAGATCTTAGAACACACATCAAGTTAAAGGATAGTAAGAAACGGATTATGTGTTATTCTGTTGCTAATTCTTTGCATTGATATTCTGCTAGTGCATGCCCGTGCCAGGCACGGCTCGTCAGTTTTGTCTCTCTAACCTCTTGAAGGCCAACGCCCCATTCGCAAAATTCCAACTACAAAAAAACAATAGCTCAAGTATATCCACTGGTTAACTTGAATCAGTACAAAACAAACTAACAGTTGTAGTGTCCGTGCTTGTGGGGTACTTATAGCCAGCCATTTGAATATATAGTATGTTGATCACGCTACCAACTACTGATCACAATTGGCAAAAAACCACTGTTATCACAAAAAAACACTTTATGGGCAAAAAAATAAACCAAGCTTCAGAATGTAAAAATACACAGGCAATATCAATATCTAAAAATGTAAGCTTCAAGCTCCAACCAACTCGGTATCTGACTCACTGGTTAGCCAATGCAACCTATAAAAAAACAGACGGCGCTTCAATTCTCATCTAGTAAAAATACATAAGCAATAATGTAAAAAATATATAATAAAAATTGAATATAATAGTCTAATTAGAAGTGTTTGGGTTTTGGATATTGTGGATTTCAAAATGTAGACTTTGTTGAACACGAAGAAAAGAAGGAAACTTACTTCGTCTATGGCAGATGGTCACGATCAAGAAAGGTGAGAAAAGCTGGTGAATCATGTGAGCCCGAGCCTGAGCAATTGAAAAACAGAAAATAAATTAAGTCGAAGTAAAGAGGTTGTGATAATAAAATTAAATAAATAAAGTCTATGACAAAAAAGAAGAATGATACCAATATTATAGCAACCTCTGTTGTTGCTGATAAATCATTGAGAAAGAATAGAGGAGAAGAAAAGGAGAGAGAAAGAGAGAAAAATGAAATGTCAAACAGGGGAAGTAATAGAAAACAAATTTCCATATTTTTTTGCCACAGAAAAAGGAAAGAATCGAAAATTAAGGTAGGAAAATAATGGGTTTTCAAATTTCGAACCCAGACAAATGATAACCCTTGGATGGATTGAATTTTAGCCCTCAAACCATTTATTTAATCAGAACTCTTCAATGTGCCACGTAGGACAGTTGTGAGAGAGACATTTTGCAAAACAGTTAACTGGCAGTTAACGTGGCAGCACTTTCCATCCAAATCCTTAGCAGATTTCAAACGGAAGGGTCATCTGGTAAACAATTGGTAGTTAAGGGGGGTTAAGTGTTGGATTTTGTAGTTAAAGGGGGTAAAGTGTGACCATGTGGTAGTTATAGGGGGGTTACTGTAATTTTCCCTTTAAAAAATCTCAACCAAGGAGAAAGTGGTCCCCACCAGCATTTTGCTAATGTCAGTTAACAACCCGTGGTCTAGATACTGAAGTGTAAGAACATCTTCAATGTGATATGTCAATTTCTACGTGGACATTTTAATGGTAAAAATTGATACCAAAATTGAATCCAACCTAACAGCCTTCTTCGATGCCAAAATCTACGTGGCTTTGAAGGGAATGTCAAACCTGCCAACTTTGACAGCCACCCTCCTCCATGCCAAATTTCAAAAAATGACCGTTTGGATTTTGAACATTTGCCTGTTTGAATTTTCTATTTTCCTTTAAAAGTTTGAACTCTATTTTTCTCCCTATAAATGTAGAGTTGAATAAACAATATTTTTTATTCACACCATGGATTCTCCATACTCTCAATTTTCTTTTTTTTCCACGCAACAATCTGAATATCCTAGTTAGGGGTGTACACGGTCCGGATTGGTCCGGTTTTCTAGAAAATCAGTAACTGGACTATTTCAAACGGTTCTAGCTAGAAAATTGGAAACCAGAACCTAACCAATATATGCGTGGAACCTAACCAGAACCAAACCGCAAAACCGGTCCGATTTTGATTCGGTTTCGGTTCTATCCAATTAGCATCCAAACCTGTCACCGGTGTGTGAGAAAGAGAGAAGTGAGATTGAAATTATAAAGACTAATATGTTAAATAAGGTTGCAAAGAATTGAAAGAATAGGAAGGTAATAATCTACTAGAATAGAAAATGAATGAAGAAAATAAAGCTTTCCTAAATGAGATTTTATCTCTAAATAAAGTAAGTTTAGCAAGAAAGAGATTAACCTACCAAATTACACACATATATTTATTTTTATATAATTATATATATTAGTTCTAAACGGTCTGGTCCGGTCCGGTCCGGTTCTAATCACGGTTCTTTAATTGAAAATCAAAAACCAAACCAAAATTAATGGTTCTTATTTTTTTGGAACCATAACCTGACCGCAGAACCAAACCAAATAGGACGGTTCAGTCCGGATCGGACCGATTTTACGGTTCGGGCGGTTTTCTTGAACACCCCTAATCCTAGTGAGATATCACAATCTCAATATTCTACTGAGATATCACAACTTGAAAGTGATGAAACTCCAAATGCGAAACCTACTACGGTTCGAGGTGCCAGCTTTAGTTTGGAAGAGGATCGTCTTCTCGTGAGTGCGTGGCTTAGTACCATGTGATTCGCTATGGCATTATGCATTGCTATTTTTTCTTTAATTTAATGTTTTGATGCTGTGAGATTCTATTTTTTAGTTAATAAAAAGATTATTTTAGCAATTCTTTTATTTTTAAATTTTTACGTCAAAACCTTGCATATAATGGTTAAGTTTGCATGTATAACAAATAAAATTTTGGCAAATGCAATTATTAGAGTTCATAAAAATTCAAAATGTAAAAATAATATAATTTGACATAAGGATTTACATTAAGGGTTGGAGAGGGATAACTTGATGTCAAATAAATAGAATTTGGCATAAGGGTTGGAAAGGAAAGCTTTGATGTCAAATTGGAGATGCCAAAATACCACGTAAGCCTTCCAAAAAAGTTTGGCATCTCCAATATGAAGTCAAGGGTTAGAGATGCTCTAATAAGTACTATTGGAGCACCTGCTTCGGTGCTTCAAAACCTTCTATCACACATAAGTACAGGAGCCACATTCTTGATGATAAAGCTCACACTAATGTGTAATAAAGGTTCCTAGAGCGTAAGGGTGCTCCAGGACTAATAAATAATTTTAATTATTCTACAATTATAAACACTTACACAAATTTATTCACATTTACATTGGGGCTCATACACACTATACCTCTAGTGTATGTGAGACCCATCAAAAGATTTAAATGTGTGTGTAAAGTGTTTGTGGTTGTATAATACTCAAATCAAAAAAAAATACTGACGTGTCTCGCACGAACAGTGGGTCCCATCCCCGTGGAGCGAGGTCCAGCTCACAAATCACGAATCCAGACTTTCGAGAGAATTTGGAAAATTTTACTCCAGTACTAACAAAATGGCCCACGTGGCACAACAAGCCTACACGTGGTCTTGCCCACGTGCTTCTCTGTACAATGATTCTCTACCAAACCCACACGGCCACACACCCCCATTTCGAGAAAGCTGAGGAAACCGACCATAGGTACCGACGGACATGCGGAGTCTACAAGAATGATCTAATCCATTCAATAATTTTAAAATAAAAAAATTGAGTGGGTTTGTGTAAAATAAGCTCAATTCAATATGTGTAGATGCTCGATATGATCTTCCCATTTTTGAAAAATTAGAAAAAATGGAAAGATTGGATGAAAAATAGAAACATCGGATCGAGCACTTACACATATTGAATTGAGCTGATTTTTTTCAAAACCATTTGATTATTTTTTTTTAAATGATTGAACAGCTCAGATCATCCTTACGGGATCCAGAGTGGGTCTCGCGTGCCCGTTTGTACCCATGTTCTGTTTTCTTTGCAAAGTTCCACCCATTTACACACACATATCCAGAAGTGTGTAAACTCCACACCCTCCATGTGTAGTATTTGAGGAGCTCCTACACTTGTGTGTGGGTGTGTAAATAGGTGTGTGATTTCTGTACGGGTGTAGCATTTTGTTCCTTATATTTGTCCTTACAAAAATACTAAAACCACCCCCAAATCACACTCATTTACACAAGTTTTTAGACTTAATTGTTGCTGCTACAGCCACCAACCGGCCAGTACCGATTGGGAACCAACGGGCACATGGGGCTCATTTTGGGTCCTGCATGGATGATCCGATATGTGTAGGTTTTTTATCCAATCTTTCATTTTTTCCATTTAGATTTCAAGGATACTCGATTTTTTTTTATTTTATAATTATAGAATGAACTCGAAATCTGAATAAAAAATTGAAGATTGAATTGAGCACATACACATATCGGATTGAGTGATTTTTTATGGATCCACTCACTTTTTTTGAATTATCGAACAACTCGAATAATCCGTACAAGACCCAAAGTGGACCCCCGTGTCGGTCAATTTCCAATTGGTGCTCTGGCCGTCAGTGCCTTGACATTTTCGTATTGTTTGTCCTCACTAGAAAGCAGTATGTCTATGTGCACACATTATGCATAGAGCACAGACGGATTAATGAGGCTCACTTCGGAGTCCAACACAAAGATCCAATCCGTTCATTGACTTTAAAAACTTCATTGAAAGTTTCTGTGAAAAATTAGCTCGGCCGTGTTTAGAAAACTTTTAGCTTTGTCCCATAATTCAGATCTGAATTCTTAAGCAAAATTGAATGTTTCTTTAAATGTCTTTATTGATATTCGATTGAACTGATGTTTTACGGAAGACCTAAATAAAATGAACGGCTTCAACCATCTTTGTGAGTATCGAGACGAGTCCCAAAGTCATATGTACGCGCTGGTTCAGATCCCAAATCTGTACCATAGCAGCGACCGACCGATTGATATAGGTGACCATGTGGGGTCTGACGTGTGCATCCCAGGTCCACGTCATTGCGTGATCTGGTACGTCGGATAGCAACGTTTGACGGACGGTGACGCGTGATTCACGGCGGGGGGAGAAAGCGACACGTGATAAGATAGATGAGTGGGGACTGACGTGGTGGGCATCTGCTTTTTTAAAAATTGGAAATCAGACGCCGTAATCGGTACACATAGTGTGACGTGTCCTGTGGCACATGGGCATGCCATGCCCTAAAAGGCTTTGTGGGACCCGGTTGACGTGGACTTTAAGCGAAGGCTGAGATCGGATCCGGATACAAAACTTCTACAATGCTCCCAAGTGCTATGAGAGTATGATGTTCCTATTAAATCTGGACCCTTAAATTGAAAAGTAGGGTAATTATAGCCTTTAGATCAAAATCACTCACAAAAAGTAGGATGAATTTGCTAAAAATGAGATAATTTTAAAAAAATTTGAACAAAAAACGTAGTATTAATTACTCATCTGGATATGGTTCTATTACCACTAGGGCTGTTAGTTCAAACCGGAAAATCGATCGAAACCGGAAAAATTGGACCGGACCGGATTTTTTTAAACCGGTTGAATAATTTCGATTCGGTTCCGGTTTATAAAATTTTATAAACCGGAAAAATAGTTTCGATCCGGTTTATGTGTTTTAGAAACCGGTCGAAACCGGAACGGTTATATATATGTATATTGGTCTAATATATATATTTATTATATAAAATCAACCCCATATATATATATATATATATAAACTGTTTTTATGGGCTTAATTATATTTTTATGGTTTTTTTTTTTTTTATGTATTGGGTTCAAAATTGGTCATTTTTTATTGGGCAAAAAAAAAAGGGTTGAATTATGGGTTTTTGGTTGATATTTTGTGGGTTGAATTGTGGATTTTTGATGTGTTGAGCCCAAAATATGTCCCGTGAATGAAAACCGGATAAACCGGACCGGAACCGGTTGACTCAATCGAAACCGGACCGGATTATCTCAACCGGTTCCGGTTTCTAAAAATCTCAAACCGGATAACCGGTTTCGACCGAAAAATATGCCGAAACCGGTCGAAACCGGACCGGTATCACCCCTAATTACCACAAACAATTACATTACACACACATTCATACAAGCTCACTCACAAAATTGCACACATTGTGTGTGGGTCCTATATCCGATGTGAGTGCAATAATACTACAACCACAAACACTTTCACACACAAACATACAAGGCTTGTTCGTTTTATGTCTCAAAACTCCTGCGTACGGTTCTTAATAAATTTTTTCTGTCTATCTCTTGCTACACATTAATCTAAAAAATATCTTTCCAAACCCAAACTGAACGGGGTCACAAACTCTTTCACATTAAGTGTGGAGCTCACACATGCAGCGTGTGGGTCCAAATTTAATGTGGGAGAGTTTATGTATTTATTTGTGTGTGAAAGTGTTAATTTGTGGTTCTAGATTTATTTGGTGTGAGTGAATTTGTATGATTGTATAGGTAAGTGTTTGTAGGTTATAGATATTGTTTTTTCCTAATGAGAACCTGATGATCTGTACATTAGAAGCTGATGTGGTCTTAGGGGAGGGAAAAAAAGTGGAAACTTTTAATTTTATGCTAGTCTAATGGAATAAAATACTTGTGATTTATATGGGGAATGCCAACCAAAGTGTATAGGCCTTACAAAGAAAAAACCAGTGTATAGGGTAGTTGAATGAGGAAAAACAAAAACAAAAACAGTCAGAAGATCCACAAGGTATATTGGAGGAGAATTGTGCAGTTTGCCCATTTTAGGGCCTATAAGTGGTCTAATTTGATGATTGGAATCGTTCATTTTATTGAATTTGTTGAGAGAATCAATAATACCAAAATTTAAGTTTTTCAGATACAAAATAAGCTATTGATTGGAATCCAACCAACATGATTTTTGATGTATTGAACTCATGAAAGTGTAGTGATAGCTTAATGAGATCAAAAAGTATTTCCACTAATATTCATGAGGGTGAGAAGTGTAATTACTGGGTTAATTTCCACTATCACAACATTGAAAAATTATTTTGTGCTCGTGAACATTACTCCATAGGGTCTCTGAACCACACACAAATTAGAGATCCTATGGAGCAATACTCAAGAACATGGAATAACCTCTCCCCAACATGGCTTTAAGAGTTTTTTTTTTTTTCTATTTTCTTCTCAAAATTGTCTTTTATTTTCTTCTTACAAAAAGAAAACTAGAGAGAGAAACCACAAATTACTTTGTGAAATTTATGGACGAAGATGGTTTCTTTGGTTTTGGCTCTACATTTGGTCTCTCTCTCTCTCTCTCTCCTAATTTCCTCACATACCAAACTGATCTGCTGAATTGTTTAATCCGTTTTCACATGGATTGGGTGGGCCCCAGTCAGAAAATGGAACCGACGGCCGGCCCACCACACGCCTGTTTTCCAAAACTAACCTACGTATGCGGGTGTGAGCGAGCATAAAATTTGTAATAGCGAGAATTGAAAATAAAATAAAAGCAGGAATTGAGGGTATGAATTGACAGGACCAACTTTAGGCATACGCTGAGCATGCTGCCCCATTGGGCCATCTTTTTGTACTACTCTCTCCATCCAATTTATTTTTGTTTTTTTTTATAAAAAGACGTTCAATTTTCGGATTGCAATAAAGTTCTTCCGTTTGTTTGTTTTTTTTTTGAATTTTTCTGCACTACACTAAAAAAACTAATCGAGATCTCTAATTTAGAGCAAATAAACTTGAAAAATCATGTACAAAAGTATTTTAATTTTTGATCTAAAAATAACACATCTTTTCGTAGTGGACTATAATTTCAGAAGTATTTTAGTAGTAGTAGGGGGGATTATTATGTTATGTATGTACGTACATAAAATTTGTAGAAAATTTTTGGAAAAATAATGGCCAATGACGTGTTTTGATAATTAATACCCATTAAGGATATTTTCAGTATTAACAAATATTCTCAGCATATAATTGGCGGATATTTATTATCAAAACACTTCTTGGGTTATCATTTTCCAAAAATTTTCAACAAAACTTAGGGCCCAATTTTAACGGAAGCCCAAAGCAAAATACCTAAAAAACGGTGGTGAAGATTAGCTGAAATGAAATCGAACCTGTATTGAAGAAAATCGAATAATTTATAGAAAAAGATGCTTTGATGAGAATGATATGATTCATATGAATAGTCGGCACATTCAGGCGAAGAGTAGTAGATCTAAATAAGTAAATTAATATTCTTCAATAAACTCATAGTGCAAATTTGGCAGATTAGCATGCGAGGCTTTTGATGTTTCTTTTAACCCTAAGGTGGGTCAAGTGGTCTTGACTTGGGACTTACGGGTTTGTTCTTTTCTAAGATTTCAGGTTCGATTTTTTTTACCAACAAATATTGAGGAGTGGGGGGGCTGCTGCCCCTCATTGGCAGCAGCAAGCAGCTGCGCCTCAAACGATGCCATTTGAAGCACAAAATCAAGGACGCCATCTCATTTCTTCAATCATTGTTTGGCTGCCCTTCACACCACACCATGTTTGATGAATTTGTGGGGTCCATTTCAGGTCCCAAAAAAAATGATTACCGCAAGTTATTCTTAAGATATTTTTCTATGGGTTCATATAAAAAAAATAACTCAATCCGATATCCGTAAGAGTTTTTTCGTCATTCGTAGGGCCCTACGAATTTTGAAAAGTTATACTAATATCAAATTGAGCTAAAAAAAAAAAATTTGAGGAACCAATGAAAAATATTTTAAAACTACTGAAAAAAAATCAATCAATAACTAAATTTGAGTGTTTGGTACGGTCGTTAATCTATGGCTTTTTCAGAATGCGTTAAAGCCCCTACGAATGCTGAAAAATCCCTTACGAATATTAGATTGAGTTAATTTTTTACAAGAACTCATAGAAAAATATTTTACGAATAACTTGTGATTTTGAATCTTTTTTTTGGGACACAAAATGGGCCCCCACATAGTCATCAAACATGGTGTGGTGTGAAGGGCAGCCAAACAACTTCCACGCTAGCATAGGTGGAAAGTTCACCTCCTCCCTCAGTGGAGGCAGGAGTTTGAGTCCCGCGAGGGGTGGAGTTGGGTTTCAGGGCTATGGACAGTCTCTAAACCATCTGTCGATTAGCATACTAACACTCATCTAACCCCCGTTGATGTATACAATATTGGAAAAAAAGAAAAAGAAAAGAAGGGCAGCCAAACAAGGATTGAAGAAATGAGATGGCGTCCTTGATTTTGTGCTTCAAACGGCACCGTTTGAGGCGCAGCTGCTTGCTGCTGCCACTAAGGGGTAGCAGCCCCCCGCTCCCCAAATATTGGGTCACCTCACCCCATGCGTAAGCGTGTGAAAAGACTATGGAATAGTTTATTCATGGTGAAAAGACTGTGGGAGAGATTGTAAAGATTAGTCTGAGGTGCGCGCAAGCTAGACTGGGACACCTTGCGTTAAAAAAAAAAACTCAAACTTTTTCTAATGCCTGAAAGTACTACTACTTTGAGTAACCTTCAAGTTCAAGTTCAAGTCCTGTTTGGGCATCGGCCCAAACACATACCCAACCCAATTTCAAGATTCATAATTAGGCGTGGCCTTGTACTTTGTCTCAACAATGAGAGACAGCCAAGCGGGTACCACGTGGCGGTATCTGTCGGCGATCCCAACCTTTCAAATATTTTTTGGATGGCCTAGATTTATTCCCCCTCTCTCCCCTCACCCAACCACTCTCTCTCTAAAATCCGAGATACCACGTGTGTGGTATTCGTCCGGCACCCAAAAACTTCTCCAACAATGATCGGTGTTTAGCAATGGGCCGGCAGAGCCCATCCCCAACCTTCTTCTATTTTATATCAAACCCTAGGCTCTCTTATTTGAGACCAGTTCCAAATTCAGACATATCCTGTTAGGTAATTTATATGACAGGAAATTTCTGCGAGAAAATAAATGCCTAAACACAAATAATAATCAACCAAATATTATTAATAGACAAAAAGGTTATAACTTATAAGTTAGTAGTAAGTTACGGATTAGAATATGCCTAATAATATGGAGAAATATAATGGGCTCACTTGGCTTTCAACTAATTCCACATTCTCTGATTTTACTTCGGGATTACACTAGGAGACCACCTATTTATCATAATTAAGTAGGTGATAAAAAAATACATCAATGACCAATCAACTAAGATATATGTATATATATATACACACACACTTATGCGTGTGTGTGAAATATTAAATTCCCATTAAATTATAAATAACACATTCAACCTTCATTTATTTACATGCATGGAGAGATCGATTTTACAAGGATAGCAGACTAGTAGCTTGGTTTTTAGACAAGATGTCTAGGCAAATGCTATGGTGTCCCCCACCCAAAAAAGGGGACACCGGTTATGCCTCCCAAAGGTTTAAAATGTGTTATGCCTTTGAGTGGTTATGTTATACTCTCTCCGTCCCTTTTGAAAAAGTGTTATAATATAAATTATGCCATTTTAAAAAATGATCCACACAATGGCATAATATGTTATGTTATTTTGTGTTTTGTTATACTCCCTCCGTTCCAAATTGAGAGTCCATTATTCCATTTTGGATTGTTCCAAAATGATGGCCCTTTTCCAAAAATGGAAGGAAAAATTTGATGATTTTCCAAAAGTGTCCCTCACAATTGAATATAAGTGTTATAAAGTAGGTAAAATATAGGGGTAATGGTGGAAATAATAGGCAATATAAGTGTAATCATTGCATGTCCCCTAAAATAGTTGGAATCCCCAAGAGGGACTCTCATTTGAGACGGAGGGAGTACTGTTTATAACCGGTGTCCCCTTTTGAATAGGGAACACTATAGCATTATTCTGATGTCTATACTAATAAGTCGAACAAAAGTCGAGGTCGTCTATTTGGTCATATTGCATAGCATAATTAAGGAAATAATCATATGCTATTATTTGGCTTAATTATTAGTGGACATAACCCATTAATGTCGTATGATCCTTGTCTATTAGGTCATGCGTAGCTCCCATTAATACGTTATTGTCCAACATTCGCAAACTGTGTAAGATTCCAAGAAATTCGACAAACGGATAAATCTCTTTTGTTGTTTCTAGGGCATGTAAACATGGACTCGTATGTTGTCGCTTTTGTACGTTCCTATATGGAGGCACGTACATAAGTTCGATAACTTGATCGATCTACATTATTTTTTTTAAAGAAAAAGTAACTTGATCGATCTACTACATTATTGTGGGCCATCCACTGGGGTGATTGCTTTTGAAACAATTAATCGGTTATTCTACTCAGAAAAATTGTAAATTTCGCATATCTTCAAATTTTACTTCCAGCATCACCGTGTTTACTTTGTGTCACGTCTCTCCTCTGATAAGTGTTGGACTCATTCATACATAGAGATAAGGATATAGATGTATATATATGTTCCCATCAGTGTATAGTATGACCATTGCGGGCGGGCATTCTTATACTCCTAGTACTACTAATTAACAAACCTCACTCCGAAATGGACATTCGGCCATGGAAAAACTACTCCGCCACATTCCGGCGAGTCATGGTGGCTTGGATGTTGTTTATGGCCATTTCAGGGCGGCGGCTATGTGATTGCAAGTGTGCTTTCGAAGCTATTTTCAACTTTGGCGACTCGAATTCCGACACCGGTGGGTTTTACGCGGCTTTTCCAGCCGAGTCATTGCCTTATGGAATGACCTACTTCAGGAAACCGGTTGGCAGGGCTACTGATGGAAGGCTCATGATTGATTTCTTAGGTACAGTAATTTTCTGATTTCAATATTCCCTTTTTGTAAATTCAATTCTCTTTTTGCTTGTGAGCGAGTCATGCCATCCTAGCTACATACTGTATTAGTATATCAGCTAGCTGGTCCAGTTAATTTCTGTCTTTCAACTTCATTAGTACTACTACTACTATTTTCTGTTGAAACAAACAGAGAAATTGTTGCCCCAAGTCTCAGTACGAACACAAACCCGCACATAAGCAGCCAAGCTTAATTTCTTGCATTTTCTTTGCAACCAAACCAAACGGTTTATTGATATGGTTATCTAATTAATTAGCTCCATTTCCAAGGTCTCTCCTTCAAACGATTGAATGGGGCTCTACATGCATGTATAGGAAATCAATAGAAGAATGATTGTTTGACTGAGTGCATGTATTGGAAAATACAGTATATATATATATACATTCCTATTGATCGATAATGGGAATGACTTATGCAGCAAAATTAACAAATTATTAAGTTTAAAATACGTTGATTAGAATTCTAAACTTTTACTTAATTGGTTGTCAATACCCTGCTGCATTATTATTAGTATAGCAAAGTTCATCTCTGATTATGACATTTGATTTGATGAGCTAGCTAGCTAGGTTGATAGTAAAATTCAAGTCTTATCCCTCTCTTTACTTACAATGTTGAAACCAATTAATTGTGTTCACCCATTTGACAGGTGGATAAACAATTAATTGAGCAAATAGAATCAAACTTTTACCTTGTCTCGATCATCCCTAACAAGTTCTTTTTGAACATCTAAAACAAGAGGTTGATAATTCGTAAAAATGATAGAGAGACAAGTGTCTGGCTAGAATATGTGCATCTCGACTGACCTTGAGAGACCAATCTCATCGTCTACTAGCGAGGACCTCAATTAATTATAGTTGGGACACATCCGTATATGAGTTGGCCTCGTAAAAGTTAACATCTTAAAGAGAGGAGGAACAAACCCCTCAATTTCAAGCCTTGATCGTCCGCAAACCAACCCTTGTGGTTAGACCCATTATAAAAGTTTGTTTGTTCTCCAAAAGACAAAAAGGCGTAGCTGGAAGAGTACGTTGGGATGGTCCATGCCCCATGCCCTGTTCTTGGATAATTCCAAGTCCACTGCGAGGCAGTCCAAGCTAGCTAGGCTAAGCAGGATTCCAAATTTCTTCTCCTGGAAACAATTATTGGTTTAGTGAGAGACGATGGAAATTGTTTCTTTCTTACCCCACAACCACAAGTAGGATTTTTGGTTGGTCGGTAATAGGTACTACCAAGTTACTCCTTTGTTCACGAGACTCCTTTGTAATAGGTACTACCAAGTTACTCCTTTGTTCACGAGACTCATTTTTCAAAGATTTGGATCCTCTTTCGTTGGATTTTGAATTTGAGATAGTACTGTAAACAAAGCTAAGCGTTTCCCGTACAATAATAAGGCTATTGGTAATTTTTTCCAGACTCGCAGGGAAGGAGTAAGTGAGTAACACAACTTTGATGTGTGTTAGGAAATTCTTCTTTCTTAACCACACGACACAATCGTTACAACAGTACGCGTAGCCCACATAGTAGATCGGGCATGTTGCCCGATTGAGCTTTTGATTTCTTTATTTTCTGAATTCGTATTGCATATATGTACGTCGTGTGTTAGGTTTATGCCTTAAATTTGTTGAAGAAACATACTATAAGTTTCTTACTGATCGGAAAACACATAATTAAGCTTGGGATGACATCAAGGGTGCCAGAAAATAAGCCACTAATTAAATTAGTTGTTAATTACCATTAATTAAGAATTAGCCTTGTGTTTTATTTTATTTTTTTATTCTTTGCAGCTCAAGCGTTAGGGTTGCCATTTTTGAGCCCATATTTGCAATCAATTGGGTCTGATTACAGACATGGAGCCAATTTTGCAACATTGGCATCTACGGTGCTGCTGCCCAAGACTTCCTTGTTTGTCACTGGGGTCAGCCCTTTTTCTCTGGCCATTCAGCTCAACCAAATGAAGCAATTCAAGTCCAAAGTTGATGAATCTCACACGAAAGGTAATACATACTCAAGGAATGATCATTTCATTCAGAACTCGAAAGAGATATCCTTCAAGGCAGTGTTTGGATCTTCAATTTACTGTAAATTCTGCAGAAAAAAAACGGCCAAGTAAAGGAAAACGTGAGATGAATTACCCTTAAAATCCCGTTTTCTCATAAATTCAAGATCCAAACGAAGACTATACGGTGGGTTATTCGGTAATAGTGTATAGAAATCACTGATAACATTGTTTACTTGTGTAATGTACATAACTCAGATTCTTGATTTCAGGAATATTTGGGAAACTTCCCCCACAAGATATATTTGGGAAATCGCTGTACACATTTTACATTGGCCAGAATGACTTCACTGGAAACTTAAGTTCTCTTGGTATAGAAGGAGTTAAGCAGTATCTTCCTCAAGTGGTTGCCCAAATTGCAGGCACCATTAAGGTGAGTAATTCCACACCTCAAATTTAGGCTCCGTTTGTTTCGATGTAAAATGTTTTACAATGTAAAATATTTTTCATGTAAAATGTTTTTTCAGAAAATAAACTTCAAACTTTTATTTTCCGGTGTTTGGTTGGTACTTGAAAATATTTTCAGAAATCAACAAAATAGTGTAGAGAGAGAGATGGAGAGCTTAAACGATGGAGAGATATGAGATTATTGGAATTAAACGTGGGTCAAGACTGACGATCAAGGAAACTGAACAGTGAGAATTGCAGTAGAAGGCAACGGGTTCATTTCGGAAAATAACTTACGGAAGATTTAAGGGTAAGTCATTTTCATCTAATTGATGGAAAATGTTTTACATGTAAAATGTTTTCCTCATTTTTTAAACAACCAAACACCGGAAAATAGATAAAATATTTTACCGGAAAACATTTTACGTCCAAACAAACGGAGCCTTAAGCAAAAAAAAAAAAACTTAGAGAAAAAGGGAGTGAACAAAATCGTTTTCCACATTCCAGCTCAAAAATTAAAATGCCAAGATCTACAGCATGTTTTGATAATAAAACACTTCAGCAACTAGCTTATATGTCACAGTTTGCAGTTTCATACACAGAAAAGTGCATAAAACACTCAAAATAGTTGTTCAACACTCATGTGGCAACCGTCTTATTCGAGTATTATGTGCACCTTTTTTGGCTTGTTTCCGTGCTTTTATTTTCGCATGAACAAAGCTACATATACATATAAAGTATAACTTAACTTATGCTTGTAGTCGTACAATAATCAACGCGTGACTTGAATTCATTCCGGTGGTGATTCCACTAAACCAATTTGAGTCTAAACCATCCATAATTAATTTCCTATAGCGATTTTCATTGTTCTATCAGTTATGTTTTCGTAAATATCAACCATGGTGTTTGTGGGATGTCAAGGATTTATACGTGCTAGGTGGGCGCACTTTCCTGGTACTGAACCTTGCTCCGGTGGGTTGTTACCCTGCGTTTTTGGCGGAGCTTCCACACAATAGATCCGACCTTGATGCCTTTGGGTGCATGGTTTCCTACAACAATGCAGTGGTGGACTATAACAACATGCTCAAGGCAGCCTTAACCCAAACTGGACAAGCAATCCCAGATGCTTCTGTCATATATGTGGACACTCATGCTGTGTTGTTAGACCTCTTCCAGCACCCCATATCACATGGTATGATTCTAACAAACCATCCATTTTGTACTGCTATTTTGGTCCACTATTTTATTTTTGACGTCCCATAATTCACAAGTTAATGTGCAAAAGATTGATGGGTTTTCTTTTCTATCATTTCTCTTTTAAACTGATTAGTAGCTCCCCATATTAAAAGAGGAGGGCAATTTTGACAACTTGTACTCGGTCAAACAACATTGATGTTGTTCTCCTGATTAGTTGGATTCTCAAAGAGGGACTAAAACTTGGGACAAAAGTTGTAGTAGATTGTTAAAAGTGATTCACATTAATTCAAAAGCATCAAAATCGAGGATTCTCAGAATGAGCTAAGAGCATCCGTAGTGGGTATGTTAACTAGTGTGTTAATTGTGTGTGTTAAGACTTAACAAATAAAAGTGTATTTTTTGTGCCACAATGCATATGTGTTAGAGTATGTTAGAGTGTGCTAAATCTAATAGTGTGTTAGCATGGTTATTAAGTTTGGCAACCAAGCTAACAAACAATAAGTGGGCCCTATCTCCATAAATTCAAACTTCAACCATAAAACATAACAATACAATCAAACCGTGTCATTCTCTGATCTAACCAATTTTCCAAACCAAATGGAGCAACATCTCGTCACCGGACTCCAAATATATCAGTAAAAATCAACATGAAAATTAGAATATGAGGGATGAAAATTAGACAACAATACATCTCGTCTCTTTCTATAGATTTAGAGAAAGAGAAACCCATGGGAACCAAGAATAATCCGGAGGAAAAAAATATGGAATTAAACCCATGAGATGATCGAGGTGGAGCCGGTGGTGGTGGTGGTCTCCAGCGGTGGTGGGAGTCGTCGGTGGTGGTGCTCCTCCTCCCTCTCTCTTTCTCTCCCTCACTCTCCGTTTGTTTTTCAGATCTGGTGTTCCTTTGTTTTCCTTTTATTTTAATTTTTTTTTATGTTGGGTGAAATTGTGGATCTCAGTGATGACGTGGCAAATGTTGTAAAGATGTTGTAAATTTTTGTTGTCATCGTAGCATTACTTAAAAATCAAAGGGCTAAAAACTTACGTTGCCTTTTTCAAACTTTAAATTTACTGTTGCCTTTTTCATTGTTTTTCTATATATATTTTAAAAAGTTAACACACTCCTAACTAACCCATTGAGGTACTCACATATATACTAACACACTTCTAAGTTAACACACACTTATGGGACCCATTTTTTATCCTAATACATACCTTAACAAACATTTTGATACACAAATATAACACACCCATTGCGGATGCTCTAATAAAAGCAAAACTAAACGTACAACCTATGACAAACACAACTTTGACAAGCTCAGAACAATTTGCATCGATCCCAAAAAGTATCCCAACCACATCCATAACTTTTTATTTGTCGTTACGTTTTCTCTCTCCTTATTGTTTAGGTTTTGGTAGCATACATAATTGATCGACCTACCTTTATGTTGTTACTCACTCTTATGAGTTACTACTATCATATGTTTGATGGTTATGGAACAGGGTTGAAGTATGGAACCAGAGCATGTTGTGGATATGGGGCTAATGCCTACAACTTTGACCCAAAGGTGTACTGTGGAAACACCAAGGTGATTAATGGGAGCACTCTCACAGCAACAGCTTGTGGTGACCCATACAACTATGTGAGTTGGGATGGAATACATGCCACCGAGGCTGCAAACAAACTCACTGCTTATGCAATTCTCAATGGCTCCTACTTTGATCCTCCCTTTCCACTCCACCAGCTTTGTGACCTTCAACCTCTAGTGTAGCCTAATTTTCAGACCAACCAAAAGCTGTTTGTTGACATATTTGGCGTATCTTGCGCTTGTAACTTATTTTCCCGAAATAGTTTAAATACAGAGAAAAAAAGCCGATTATTTAGAAGCATGGGATAAATGGTTTTAATTTTCGCTTACGAATAGTGAAAATTTTAGCTTTGAGTACACTATGACAAACAAAGGCCATAATCTTCTTAACCCATAATATAGACAATTAGAAAGTCAAATTTCAATTTTGTGATTCTCAAAGGCTGGTTGTGCTCTAATCTTATTTATTTTATTTTTTTTGAATAATCGGATATCCGGGCCAATCTGCGCGCACCTCGACTAATTTTGGAGCTCCGAAAAGTACTCTAATCCTATTGATGAAGATGTTCTACTCATCCGAATTCCGAAGAAAGCATCAGTCATTTTCAGGTTGTCCAATTGTCGCCCTCTCCTCTAATTACGGTGGTGAGCTTTCCATTCAAGTGAAGTGTTAAATACTCCCAAGTCCTACCATGAGAACTAGTTATAAAAGACAGGCATTTAAACCCTAATTTCCTAACGACCTGGGACAAGCTTTGGTTGGTCAGGACTCTTGCATTTCACAAGCAGGTTGGGAGTTTGAATCTCCCCACCTGCGTGTGCATGTAAGACCTTAGATGAGTTTTTCCTTTATTTCTTTGTTTCTACCATATAATGAGTTTATTTCTTGTATTGGTTGGGTAACAGGGTTTGGTTGTCGATCTCGTACATTCTCACAATTGATGTAGTGTTCTGCGTTTATACTTTGACTTCATATATGATGTAAATGATTTCTTTTATCGATTGAAGAAAAAAAAAACCCTATTTTCCTGGGAGAATCGTTCTTTAATGGGTCTTTAGTGTTGACACGGTTCAATTAGACTACACTGATAGGTTTCGAATACAATATTATTGCATGTGGGACACAACTTTTGATGCATTTGCAAAAAAGGGATGAGATGGTGATCCCAAAGGACCCTGGGGTCATGTTTGATGATGCAGGTTTTGGATTTGATGCAGGCCGAGACCTGCGAGGTTAGGATAATCTCGGGATGCCATTTATCGGGGGCAACGAAAGTTACTCGACGTTGCTAATTGCGGAAAACACTCACGCAACCAAATCACTTGATTTTTTTTTTTTTTTTGATCCGCTAAATCAAATCACTTGATTGTCGGAGGAATAACTCACTCTCAAGCAATAAATACTTGCATAATATTTTCATAAACTCAAACTCCTCTTTTCATTCATTAGAACTCATATAAATAGATATTACAAAAGATGACTCAACAAGATTCAATAAAGACTAGATAATTTTCTAGACAGACTTTTCAAATAAATAGATGACTCTATGACTACCCTCATAACATTTAATGTTTTAAGACTTCTCAAAGCAAACTATTCTTCCAAGACAGACAACACAAAATAACGAGACATGGAAGTCAAAAGGTATTCAAAGACTAAACACAATAAAATAAATCTAAGTAGACTTTTCATCTCCCCATTATGCTCCTGCATCATTTGATAAGTGTGTTAGGTCTTGTGATAGAATTGCTAATCGTAAGGGTCTTCTAACTCTTTGTTTGATTGCCAAAAAATGGAGGGGATTAACAAGAGGATGGGATTAGTAATCCCCTTATTTTGCCGGATTACTAATAGGTATTAATTAGAAATCCTGTCCTAAGCTCCCTCTTGCAAAATGACCACCTTGCCCATGATATTTTAACTTAATACCAATAATACCCTCCTTTACACAGGGTTGTATTGCCCCAAAATTGTGTCCTTTTGAGGGTGCAAGGGTAGTATATAAAGGCTGTAAGGGGCCCTGTTTGGTGAAAAGCCAAGAAAAAAAATTAAGTGTTCTAATTTTTAATTCGTTTGAACCAGTACGAAGATCTTATTTTTCTAATCATTTTATCCTAAAGGGTCATAATTAAGTTTTGACTCTAGGGCTCTCGTTAGTTAGCCCTAAGAGATATTTGGTTCTACAACTTTCTTATGGCTAACTAACGAGAGTTCTAGAGTCAAAAATTAATTATGATCCTGTAGGATAAAATGATCAGAAAAATAAGATCTTCGCATCGGTTCAAACGGATTGAAAATTAGAACACTTAATTTTTTTCGACTTTCCACCAAATCTGGAAATTGATTAGATGAAAAAAAAAATTCAAATTGTCCAAAAATTGCAAATTCGTGGGTGGGTCTTCCATGTGAGAAATTTTTGGGTGCCGAGTGGGTACCACGTCACCCGGTTGACGTGGTGTCAAGCACCCACATCCAGGCCATCCAAAAGTGTGTTGGACGGCCCAGATTAAAACACTCTCTCTTCTCTCACCCCATCACTCTCTCTCTCCTTTTTCTCTCTCCAAATCCGAGCCGTCCAAAACTGAAATGGATGGCCCGGATGCACCGAGCGGGCACCACGTGGTACCTGCTCGACACTGAAAAATTTCTCCTTCCATGCATAGACCAGGTTTTCACCCATGGGTATAATTGGAAAATGCAATTTGTTATCATATCCCTTAGTATTCCAATCAATTAAACAAGGGATTAGGATTCGTAATCACAATCCCATGATTTAATCCTTACACAATCAAACACCCACTTGGAACTACACTCGAGATTACTAATCCCATCTTCTTACTAATCTGATCTCCTTACTAATCTCAACTAATCCAACACACTTATCAAACATGTCGCCAAACCTAAATGCATTTGTCGATTACTGATTTTAAGGTGGCAAAGTGTAAAACGAGGCATACTTGGAGTTAAAACAAATCCATAAACAAAATGCCAAAAGCCTAGGCGACATCACAGAAAACTAGAAAAGTTTCCAATTAGACCAGTGGTATTAATACCGTTCCGTACCGGCCGGTATGTACCGTTTTGACAAGTATTCGGTACACTCACCCCCCAATACCGTTCCGGACCCAATACCGGTCCTTACTGCTCAGTACCGGTCATTTCGGAAAATACCGGTCGAGACAAGATTACCGGAAATCTCGGCCGGTTTTTCTGTACCGTTTTTTTGAATTTTATTTCTGGAACCGTATTTTTCGAACAGAAAACATTTTTTTTTGCTGAATCGGCATAAATTTTTTTAGCAAAACACACACATGCGCAAGGCTCAAATCCGGGATTTGCACCCCCCTGCGCGCGAATAACTCGTGACGAGCACCCGGTTAACTGGTTTCCGAATCAGTTTTTCCAAATGGCCTTCGGCCACGGCCCATTTTCCCGAGCACGCGAGACCTCTCCTTGGGTTCTCATTCACAAGCCCACTGGTGTGCAAAGTCATTTAAGATGGAAAAGAGTTTTGTAACTAGGCAATGTGGGACAAGAGGCAAAGACATAGGTATTTTATGATGAATTGCATGGTATGGGTGATTTTTTTGAATTATAATTATATATAATTATTATATATATTGTAGTTGCGGTAAATTCGAAATGGTACTCGGTATTTGACCGTAATGAAGCAGTTTTGAATCCGGCACGGACCTGATCCTGCAAAACAAAGTTGAAGCTAGAGTCACCGGTGTGGTGGCGTGCAAACCACCCTCCGATGCCTAAGTCAGTATAGAACTTGTTATATGGTAGGAGAATTAAGATTCTCGGTTGTGAGTGGTGCGTACCTTTATTGGAGTTCTACCGTTACTTTTATAGGCATTTGATGGGAGGTTGAGTCCTAACAGGACTGCATTCCGGGGATTTTGGATCGCCTTAACGAGGTGAGTGGAGTCCTGCCTTAGCTAGAACTCCACGAGCATCCTGCTTTTATATGGGATCCTTATCCGATGATAATAATGATTATGATTAGCAATTTGTGCTTATCTTACCGGCTCCTTTTCCTTTATCATGTAGGATTTAGAGTTATCAGAGCGGTATTTTGATGGGAATGAGTATATTTCGTGAATATTACTTATCCTGTTTTAGCTTAGTGTCAAAGCTGGTCCTTAGACCTTATTCCAGCTCCGTCTCATGGGCGTAGCTGGCATCCTCTTGCTTTGTCATAGGTGGTGCTCTCCTGGGGGAGCTTGGGTGAAGCTGACTTCTACTTCCCAGGTCCGCACTTCTTATTGAGCTAGCTTTACCAAATTTTATCCTACTTATCAGGAACTCCCCTGTTTCCAAGCTCCAGCTCTTGGTTGGAGGTTAGAAACATAGTCCAGACCTGTGTGGCGGTTGCCGCTTTTTCTCTTCTTTTGGGGGTTTTAAATGCGTGTTGCATCGTGGGACAGGTGTCAAAATCCTTGCTATTCCGGTGCTCAGAGGTGGACGACGAAGATTCAGGAGTGTTTATCGGGATTGATGCTTTGGCGCTTAGGTTTACCCCTGTTCTGATCAAACTTTCTCAGAGAGGCATTCGAATCATCCCAGGCGACTTCTTGTGTGAAACCCCTCTTCTTCGTTTCTCCTTCGTCGTCGTGTTAGAGCCCGTCTCTCCTAGGTACGTTTTCCTCTTCTTGCTGTTCTTTTCTTTCTTTTCATGTTAGATTCTCCCTTTCCTGGTGTAGAGATTTCGAGCCTAGAGTGGGCTACTCTAGGGGAGTTTATTTACGCTAGATTAGCTGGTTTCGCCTCCGCCAACCCTATTTCTCCTATTATAGAAGACTTCGCCCCTTATTCTATTGTGCTCTAAGACAGGGTCTTTCGAGATCTCTTTGGTTTATTAGCTTCTTCACACCCACGATCATCCGTTGTAACCCTAATGTCGGAGAATATTATCGATTTTTCCTCGATTCTCCAAGTTGAAGAGTCGACGGTGGACGAAGAGGTCCTGTTGCGCCGTAGTAATGTGACCAGGGCCCCGTCGCATGTGGGTCATTCTAGTGGTGTTAAGCTCTTATCTCCCCCGTCTTCTTCGAAAGGTCCCCGTAGGGTCCCAACCTTTTCTGCTTCTACCATCCCTTCCACAATCACGAACAAGGAGTTGGCCATTCTCAGGGTTAGGTTTTCGATTCCATCTTCTGTAACCCTTAGGAAGCTCTTTGAGTCTGAGCGAGCCTGTTCTTTCGTTGAAAATGAAACATGCATTTATGTTGGGGCTTTAGAAGGGGGTCTTCGTTTGCCCTTTCCTGCCGTGGCGAGGGAAGTACTGAGTTTCTTGGGTTTGGCTCCTGGCCAAATTGTTCCCAACTCATGGAGTTTACTGATTGGTTGTGTTGCTCTTTGGGGAGCCATGTCAGATGGTCTTACGCCGTTGACAAAAGGACCATTTCTAAATCAGTTCCAAATAAAAGAGGCTCCTGGGGGTGTAGGATGGTATTACCTTACAAAAAGACCTGGCGGAGGAGAGTTGGTCACCGATCTCCCCAATGTTCATAAGAATTGGAAGGATAAATTTTTCTTCATTGGGGGAGATGGATGGGAACTCTCAAGTTGGGAGGTTGGGTCCTACACACAGCATGTCCCCAATAGGTGGGGGGAACCTATTGCAAGTTGTAAGCCATGGCTTTTCTTTACCTTTTTGAATATTACCAGAATTTCTTTATTCTCAAGGGTTTCTGTCTCATGTTTTTGTGCAGCTCGTACTTTATATCCTTTGACCCCTGCCACAGAGGCAGAACTGAAGTTAGCCCGGAGCTACGAAATCCATAGCTGGGGGCTACTTGTGACTCCGGAGTCTTTGGCTACTTATCTGTTAGGTCCAGAAACATCTCGTGAGGTCTTAGCTCTTTCAAGAGGTAATTCCAGTTCTTTTTTGGGTATCGAATCGCCTGCTGACTTTCTTATTGTTCTCATTTCATTTCATTTCAGAAGAAGAAAGAGAAGACAAAGAGATGGCACCAAAGATAGATAAAAACCTGCTGGCCCAATTGAAAGCTGAGAGGGTAAAGCAATCATCTGGTGGTGTAGCTCCAAAAAGGAAGAGCTCTCGTCTCCAGAAGGAGATGAATGTTGATAGTTTCTTGGATGCTGACCTCTCAAAAGACCCTGCTCTTGACTTAGTGGTTGAGCCGCTTGAAGAAGATGGTGCTGAGAAATTGAAGAGGAAGGCGAAGGGTACGGCTGTGGAGGGTACCCCTTCCACTAAGAAAACAAAAGTTGCTGTTGGTCCTTCCACACTGGCTAATTTCCAGGAAGCTCTGGAGCGTGCTTCTGGATTGCTCTGTGCAGCTGACAATGACTCAATGGCGGAGATGTCTCTCCAGGCGATGGGGGAGCTTATGTTGGTCGAGTTGGCCATGGTGGGCTCCCTTTCTGTATCTTTTGATAACTAGTTTTTCCAGTTGTTTCTACGTTAATCCTTTCTCTCTTATTGCAGGCCAAGGCTCGTGGCCGGTATCTTATTTCCCAAAGCCTTGGTTTGGGGAAACAGGTGGTTACACTCTCAGAGACCAACGTGAGGCTCTCTAAACAAAGTGCTTCCATGGCTGCGGAGCTTCGAAAAGTGACAACCGAAAAGGACACTGCCCTGAAGTCAAAGAGAGGTTTGGAGGAGGAGAGAGATATCGTCGTGGCGACTGCTCGAAGTCTGGAGCAGAAGATTCTTGAGTGGGATAAGGAGATGGAGAAGTCTAAAGCCATGAGCTTGGGGATGCTGGAGAAGGTGAAGAATGCTCGTAGAGACGCCATTGAACTCTTCCTGCAGTCTCCTGAGTATCATCAAGACATTACCCAGCAATATTTTGACGGGTTTGAGGCCATGAGGAGCCGCGCAGCCTTAGCTTTTCCAAACTTGGATTTTTCCAAGTTTGAAGTTGATGATGAGGAAGGCCCCTCATTCCTCGACGGGGGACAGAAGGAAGAGGATGAAGGCGATGATGCGGCATCCAAAGATACATCTATTCCGAGCTCTTCCTTTGCATCCCTTCTCCAAACTCCTGAAAAAGTCTCTATTCCTCTCGAAGCTTCAACCCCAGCTGCAACACCTCCTGGCCTGTCATCTAGTGATGGGCAAGCTGTTGATAATTCCTCCCTGGGCCTTTGAATGGCCTTTCAGAAACTCATAATTGATTTGGGTCTGTAACTAACACTTTTTAAATACTGTCGTACTTTTAACTGTGCTGATTTGGGAGTGGCCTGTTGGTTTGGCCTTAAATCCCTTTTTGGTTGGAAAAACTTGTGTTGACAACCGTTGGGAGTGATCTAAGTGAGATCATATTTTTGGGCCTTCTTAAAGGCTATCTGCTTGAAATCATGACAGGTGCAGGTTTTGACGAAAAATGCTTCTTGTTATGGCAGTTTCTGATGGCCTTTGTGCACATTATGCATACTGGCTTTATAGGTCTTGCCAATTCTTACCCTTATTATTGCTGTGTCAAACACTTGTGTTTTGGTATCTCTGCAAGAGGCGTACCCTTTGCAGTACCAAATTATGTAGCTAGAAATTTTATTATGAGCTTATTTGATTTGGGTAGACATGCTACGTCTATTCTGGAAATTTTATTTTTCCCTTATTTTGTCTTCTCTGCATAGTTATACTACGTCTCTTACTCCCCTAAGTGTGTAAAATGCTTGCGTCCAAGCAATTAAGACACTTATTTAAGTTTTCCCTTAGGTTTTTACTGGGTGAGTTATAATTCCGTAGATTGCATGGTTGTGCTACGTCTGTTGAGCTTGAAATTTTTTCCTAAACTGCATAATTAATGCATAGCTGTGCTACGTTTGTTGAGCTTGGAAATTTTTCTAAGCTGCATAATTGATGCATAGCTGTGCTACGTCTGTTGAGCTTGAAAATTTTTCCTAAGCTGCATAATTGATGCATAGCTGTGCTACGTCTATTGAGCTTGGAAATTTTTCCTAAGCTGCATAATTGATGCATAGCTGTGCTATGTCTGTTGTTTATTTGTGTCTGAATATTTAATGTGCTTACTTCGATTACCCCGTAGGATATCTCTCAGGTCTGATAATTATTTCCTTAGAATATCATAATTTCTCGTGACGTGAGAGGTTGGATTGCAGAGTCCAAATCGTCTGCATTTAATCGTAAGCTATCGTTTCAACTGCTCGAGGCAGTGGGGTTTGTAACTTCCCATTATACTAAGCGGTTGAGGTGGCGGTTTTAATTGCAAGTTTGATTGTGATCGTGCTGATTGGTTCAGCAAGCGGTTAGTGAACCGCCCAATTTGTGCTATAAATATCAACAGATGTTTAGGGATTACTCCCCATTCCACAATCAAATTCAAGTTGCTAATGGCAAGTAGTGATCGTATCACCGAGTTATGCTAGGAGCTGCAGAGCCTGAAGGCAGCCATTACTTGGCTGTCTTCGAAGATGGAGGCCATGGCGGAATCCATTTCCGTCATGGAGAAGATGGTCCGCATGGTGCTGATAGCCAACTGGGAACAGTTGGAGGCTTTTCGAGGGCAACTGGCGCCACCAGTTCCTTCCCCTCCGAGGGAGGGAGGTAGTGATTAGGTTGCAACTTTGTGGGTTTACCCATAAAGTTTTTATGTAAAAGCTGTCCACATCCCTTGGGATGTGGATTTATTAATAAATTTTTTGATAATTTTATCTTTCTGTCGTCTCTCCATATCATGCATACAGGAAAACCAAACCATATCGTGCATATTGGAAATTTGAACAAACATCCCTCGTGAGGAATTTTATTGGCCACTAGGGCTAGCAAACAAAAAGAACATATGGTCCTAACTAGAACAACTTGATTGCTAAAGTTTTATTGAAAACAGAGAGTTTCCTAAAAACAGAAATAAACTTCCTAGAAATGGAAATAAATTTGGATTGCAAGCACCTACTTGTAGTACTTCTTTAGATGCTCTGCGTTCCACGAGTTTGGTAGCTCTTTTCCCCTTAGGGTTGCGAGCCTATATGCACCAGCTTTGATATGGTGCAAAACCTGGTAGGGTCCCTCCCAATTTGGGCCGAGCTTGCCTACTACCTTCTTTCCCGTAGGATCAACTTTCCTTAGGACCAGATCACCAGCTCGAAAATCCCTTGGCCTAACCTGTGCTTCGTGGTACTTGACCATTCTTTGTTGGTAAAGGGCCAACTTGGCCATGGATGTTTCCCTCGTTTCTTCCAAAAGGTCCAGCTCGGCCCTGAGGTCTTCTTGGTTCTCCTGGGGGTCCGTGCTTACGGTCCTGTAGTTGAGAAGTTCAACTTCAATTGGGACTACCTCTTCGGCCCCAAATGCAAGAGAATATGGAGTTTCTCCAGTTGCTGTTCGGGGCGTTGTACGATATGCCCATAGCACGTTATAAAGCTCGTCTGACCAAGCTCCTTTGGCTTCTCGAAGCCTTTTCTTGATTCCTTTCTTGATTGTTCGATTTGTAACTTCCACTTGGCCGTTTGCCTTTGGGTGAGCCTTGGAGGCATAATGTACATGTATTCCCTTGGAAATACAGTACTCCTTGAGCTAGGCATTGTCGAATTGCTTCCCTTGATCAGTGACTATCACTCGTGGTAATCCAAATCGTCTTATAATGAATTTCCACAAGAGGTCGATCGTAACCTCTGCTGTGATTGTGGCCAGTGCCTTAGCTTCGACCCATTTTGTAAAGTAATCCAATGGCATGCTGGACCTGGCCTGCCGCCATTGGAAGTGGACCAATTAGGTCTATTCCCCACTGGGCGAATGGCCAGGGTCCTTTCATAGGAGTTAAAACTGTGGGTGATCCATGAATGATGTTCGCAAAGCGCTGGCACTTCTCACATTTTTGGACCATAGAGTTGCAGTCCTTCTGCATGCTTGGCCAATAATATCCCAACCTAAGGAGTTTGTAGGATAACATGCGGCCACCTTGGTGATCCCCACATACTCCTTGGTAGACCTCTTCCATAGCCCTTGTAGACTCCGGCGTGGTCAGGCACCTAAGGTACGGTAATGAGAAGCTTCTTCTATATAGCACATCTCCCATCATCAGGTATTTTGCAACTCTGATTTTGAGTTGCCTAGCTTTGACATTATCATCTGGTAGTGTCCCATTCGTTATGTAGTCGACTGTGGGACCTGTCCATGAGTTGTTGTAGTCGATAGCTTGTACCTGTACGTCCAGGGCAAAGACACTAGGCAGCTCTAAGTATCGTATCGGTGCATTTGGTGGGATAGCACCCTCTTTGGCCGTGGCCAACTTTGACAAGTAATCAGCTTCAATGTTCTCCTCCCTTGGGATTCTAACAATGCTAAAGTTTTGTAGCTTTGCAATTTGGGCTTTTACCTTATCCAAGTACTTCTGCATTACTTCTTCCTTTACAGTATATTCCCCTAGGACTTGTCCTACTACCAGCTGTGAATCACTTTAGGCCAACACATGGTTAGCACCGACGGCCTTAACCAGGTCCAAACCAACCACGAGAGCTCCATATTCAGCCTCGTTGGTGGTTGCTTTGAACTCAAACCTGAGCGCATAGCTTAGGCGTTGCCCCTTTGGGGAGGTTAGAACTAAACCAACTCCGCTTGCTTCTCTGGTTGTTGATCCATCCACCTGTAGGATCCAAGGTTTAGGTTCTTCCTTGGGGAGCTCCTCTGGTTCTGGATACGTGTATTCTGCAAGGAAATCTGCAAGTACTTGAGCTTTAATGGCGATTTGAGGCTTATACTCTATATCAAATTCGCCAAGCTCTATAGACCATTGAATTAGCCGTCCTGAAGTCTCTGGGCAGTGGAGAATTCTTCGAAGTGGTTGATCCATTAGTAACTTGATGGAGTGAGCTTGGAAGTATGGCCGTAGCCTTTTAGCCGCTATTACCATAGCAAAGGCTATTTTTTCTGCTCTGGGATATCTCAGCTCAGCTCCTCGTAACGCCCTGCTGATGTAGAATACTGGGAGTTGAGTCCCCTGCTCCTCCCTTAGCAAGACTGCGCTGACAGCGTGGGGGGAGACAGTAAGGTACAAGAATAGACTCTCTCCCTCTTGGGTCCTGCTAAGCAATGGCGGAGACGTTAGGTATTCCTTTAGTTGGTTGAATGCTGCTTCTTCCGTAGTAGTCCATTCAAAGGCTTTTTTCAAGACCTTAAATAACGTTTGACACTTATCGGTTGCTCGTGAGATGAACCGGCTTAGAGCTGCAACTCGTCCCGTTAGCTTCTGGACCTCCTTAATGTTCTGGGGTGATCTCATAGTGAGTATGGCTTGAATCTTCTCAGGATTTGCTTCGATTCCCCTTTGGGACACCATGAAGCCTAGGAATTTCCCTGAGGAGATTCCGAAAGCACATTTTGTTGAGTTGAGCTTCATCTTGTATTTTCTAAGGATATGAAAAGTTTCTTCCAAATCTGCAATGTGATCTTGTGCCTTGGCACTTTTGACCAGCATGTCATCCACATATACTTCTACGTTGCGCCCAATCTGTTGCTTGAACATCTTATTGACCAGCCTTTGGTAGGTTGCCCCTGCGTTCTTAAGGCTGAAAGGCATCACTTTGTAACAATATAGTCCCCGATCGGTAATGAACGAGGTTTTCTCTTGATCTTCTTCATGCATTTGGATTTGATTATATCCTGAAAATGCATCCATGAAGGTGAGGAGCTCGTGTCCAGCTGTAGAATCCACCAAAGAATCAATCCTTGGCAGAGGAAAGCTATCCTTTGGACATACTTTGTTGAGGTCTGTGAAGTCTACACACATGCTCCATTTGCCATTGGCCTTCTTTACCATGACCACGTTGGCCAACCAATCGGGGTAAAGAACTTCGCGGATAGATTTTGCTTGTATGAGTTTTTCCACTTCTTTGGCCGCAGCCTCGTTTCGTTCTGGAGCGAAAGTCCTCTTCTTCTGTTTAACAGGGCGAATGGTGGAATCTACGTTGAGCTTGTGAGATATGACTCTTGGGTCAATTCTTGGTATATCCTCGTGGGACCATGCAAAGACATCTCTGTTCTTTCTTAGGAATTGCAGCAGCTCCGTTCTTGCTACTAAGCTTAACCCAGTTCCAATCCTTACTGTTTTTCCAGGTTGCCCTGGTTCTAGTAGCTCCTCCACGAGTTCTTCCACGGGCTCTCCGTGTTGGAGCTTCTCTTCATCTCGGGTGTCTAAACTTTCTACATTCATGGTAATATTAGCCCCCCTGAGTGAGGTGACATAACATTCTCGTGTTGCTTTCTGATCTACTCTGACGCTAGCAATTCCTTCCGGTGTCGGGAACTTTATCATTAAATGATATGTGGAGATTATCGCTCTGATTTTATTAAGAGTTGTCCTCCCCAGTATCGCATTGTATGCTGAAGGACAGTCAACTACTATGAAATCCACCATGCGTGTAATTTGACTTCCTTCTTCCCCCATGGTAATTGGCAGGGCTATTTGACCAGCTGGATAAACGGGCGTACCTGCAAATCCAACTAATGGGGATGTCATAGGCCTTAGCCTTTCTCGTCCCACCTTTAGTTGGTCATACGTGTAGACACCCCAATTTGGCCAAACGATTATTTCAAGTCCCACCTTGGGACCATCCCGATGATGAAATGGATATAGTGATTGCTGATTGCCTTCTTGAGAACCTTAGGACTTTCGGTAAGAACTTTGAGCCACTTAGAGGACCCATTCAGAGCCATACAGCCTTTCAGACAGAAAATACAGAAGCCTAGGAGAATCCATTTGTCGGCCGTAACATCGATCTCACGACCTTAACATTATTTTCTCACCCGAGCAACCTGTTGCTAGCAAAATCTCCCTGAGAGATCAATCCCTCGGCCGCAAGATCTATCCTTCGGCCGAGATATCCATTCCTCGGCCGTGTGATCTATTACTCGGCCGCCAGACCGTCCTTTTTCTAGACTTCGGAACGTTCTGTCAGACGTTTGATCCAACTACACTACCTTCCCGATGCGTTCGGGCTACGCTCAGAGATTACAACGAAGAATTTGCATTGTATTGCAATTGCAATTGCAATCGCGTGCTTTGATTGGCCGGAGTGAGTCACCAATTGCCTATATAAAGGGCCTTTGGACTCCGAAAATAGACACATGAAATTTATAAGTGAAATCATTCACCCAAGCTCCGGTACTCTGTCAAAATACTCTCTCAAACCCTCTCTTCAAAAGCCCTAACCTCCTGAAGGCAGCCATCAATCCAGTGGTCAAACCTCGAAGTTCAAACTCTAACCCTAGGGTTTTCAAGAAGCAATTAGTCCATCGCAATCAAATCCAAAGCAATCAAGCAACTGAGGGATCAAGGTGGTGAGGCCTAACGGCCTCTGGTTTGTTTTACTTATCGCATTTATGATTAATCGTAGTATTTAGTCATCTGCTAACTTTTTTGTCTGGTGTGAGGAAGAACATCGACCGGGGTTTCGATCCCTCGGCCGATAAATCAAACCAGGAGGATCCCTCGGCCGTGACATCCATTCATCGGCCGCGGGATCCATTACCCTGGAACAACTTTGTTTGTTTTTCTGCTTTCTGATGCATGCTTTACTTATCGCATTGGCTCACTTTATTTACTGTTTAAAGGCTTAATTAAACAGATTATGTGTTAGAATTAAACAAAGCATCTATACGTCTTATGTTGAATAACTATGGGCCAGTCTCACGGCTGGGCAGAGAGGAGTGCCTAACACCTTCCCCTTATTGTACTTTTGGCTCCCGTACCCAGAATCTCTATCTATTTTCCTAGTTTTAATAAACTAGGTGGCGACTCTGTTTTGATAATAACCGCTATCATGTGGCGATGTTCCTAGTCGTGGGAATGTCCATGATTTTGGTTTACGAAGCAAGCAACCAATCGAGCAAACTAGTGTGATCAATTTGTATGGCGATGCCCCGTTTGGGAGGTGTCTACAGTTTTTGGCGACTCTGCTGGGGAAGATGAGAGCCATAACCAGAAAGTTCAACATAAGACTAATACATGCCTTGTTTAATTCATTTATCATATGCATCGAGCGGGCAACCCGTTGAGTTCACCTGATATCCCGGCATGACACGGGCTATGTTGGAGGTTCCAGCAAACTCCACAGTCACTCGTACCTAGTGGTATATCAAAAAGGGAATCACCCAATCACCGCTTATGATGGGCTGGTGAGAGGATTGGTGCCCTTTGACAATGGAGCACCCTAAGACTACCAAAACCTTGCATGTTTTAGAAAGCCATAGAACTTATCAAACTAAGACAGGAACCTACAGGCTAGGAACCTACTTGCATTTGCTTGCAAAAGTTCTTCCTCACACCTTGTATCATTTATTGTTGTAACATATTTTTCTGTGCAGAAGGGTTGGGATTTTCAGCCCAAATCCTAACCCTATACAGCCAAGTACTGACTTGCCAGGTATTTTACTTTTCAAGCAGGCATAATAAGTAAAATAAAGAAACAACCACAACCAATTTTATACTCTTACAACACCCGAAGCTACGCCAAACAGAGATCTTTGCAGCCATCCCGTTTGTCATCCTCGTCTACCAAAACACCCCCACTACAACGGTCCCAATCATTTCCAGGGACTTCACGGTCATCCTCCCAACCAACTCCGTCATCTACCAAATCCCAAGCTTCATCAAGCAATCCTCCTACCCTCATGGCAGACAACAACGCCACTATTGTCGAGCTCCGAGCCCAAGTTGACTATTTACTAGCCGAGAAAGCAACAAGAGATGCTGAAGACAAAAAAACGAGGAAGAAGTAGAAAATCCTCAAGAAGTGGTATTGGCAAAAAACCCTGAATTGGACAAACAAGTCAAGGAGATCAAACATGCTCTGGCCCATTCACAAGGGGACCAAATTCTGAATTTTGAAGGACTCTGCCTTTTTCCAGATTCTCAACTACTTGAGAAGTTCAAAATGCCAAACATTGAGAAGTTCAATGGAATTGGCAATCCTACTAGCCATGTCCGCCATGTCATCAACACTCTGAAGCCAATGGGCTTGAATGATGAGCTCATTGCTCAGTTATTTCAAAGGACTCTTACTGGAAGTGCTCTCGATTGGTTTCTCACTTTAGAGTTTGTGTACTATCATACTTGGCCAGAAATTGCCAATGCTTTTGTCAAGCAATATGATACAACGTCCAAATTGAGTTAACAACTCGAGATTTGGAAATGACTAAGCAAGAGTCAAACAAAGACTTTGCAACCTTTGTGGCTAGATGGAGAGAAAAAGCCGCCAAGATGAAGAACCGCCCCTCTGAGGAAGATCAAGTGAGAATAATTGTCAAGAATTTGCAGCCCAAGTACCTCAAGCACATTTACACTCAGGCTGTCACTGATGTCAAGCGCCTGCATGCTATTGGACTGCAGATTGAAGAGGGGATCAAGCTAGGCCTCATTGGGAAAGAAGAAACTCCTCCACCCAAGAAAACCTTCCCAACCCGTACATCTCCTGCCTCCGTCAACACCCTTAACTCAATCTTACCACAAGACCCTTTTCAAATTAGCTCATCCCAAAGCTCAAAATCGCCCCCGTCGCAACTTTGACCCTCTCTATATGACCTCATCTCAAGCCTTAGCCATTCTGAGCCATTAGGGGCATCTCAAACCTTTAAACAAACCACTTCCTCATCCACCCTATGGCCCAAACCATGATCAGTGCGCCTACCACCAACCCCTTAGGCATGAAACAGATAACTACATGCGTCTCTGCCATGACATTCAAGATCTCATTGATAGCCGAACTATAAAACTTCCAAAACCTGATGTGCAAGCCAATCCACTTCCTACTCAAAATGCTGAACTACCACCCCGAAACATCGATCTCATAAACCTATCTCACAACCCCACATACAATCCTGGCCAATACATTATCCAAAACAACCAAGCCAAGCCAACCTTTACCTTCCCGGAGGAGGATGAATGTTTCATGATGGAGGAGGAAGAAAACAACGAGTCCGATCAATCGGAAGTGATCGATCCCGACATGTCTGACAAAAGTAATGAAGAAGAACAAGCGAAGGAGAAAATGACTTTGATGAAACAGAAGGAGAACACGATGATCCACTCGATGGAATCTCCTTAACGTCACTATTCGGCCAAGTGGAAGTAACTAATCTCTCTTATGACTGCATAATCAATGAGGAGGAAAAAGAGGTGATGACAACCCAGACTGACATTTCCATTTGGGGACTACTCATGTCTCAAAGAGGTAGTCACCATGCAAGCAGTAAAGATGGATCCAGTTCAAAGGCCCTGTTTGGCAAAGAAGATGGTAGAAAAGAGTATAAAGTTGCGAAAGGCAAAGGTTTTGAAAACGACCTCGAAATGCTACAGTAGCTAAGAAGTCACAACATGGCAAAGAACATTAAACATCGCTTTTATCAAACTAAAACATGTTTTGAGCCCCTGCTTGGGCATTTTATTTCTGTTAAGTGAATTCATGTTTCATCCTCTAGACTATGCTTATTCAATGGTTTACTTCCTAAATTGCAATTGCCAAACACTATAGTCTCTTTGCCAAACAAAGGAAATTTCAAGGAATCAAGTTCTTTGTGTCTCTGACAAAAGGGAAGGGAGGGATGAACTTTAGTTGCTTAAGAAACTAGGTTTTTGTCAAAACTTAGAAAGAAGACACTATCTCCGCGAGAACACTTAGGGTTAGCTCACCCATTATGAAGGTACAAACACAAGAGATATTTAGAAAAATATCTCCATCCAATTCTTCTCCGAAACACAGAAATCCTCTTGAGAGAAATGCTCGTTGGGTAACTTGAAAACCCAAGCAAAAGTAAGAGCAAAGCCTGCTAGGGCAAGAAAATGCAAAAATGCAGCCTAGGCAAAAGTTAAGGCATTCAAAGAAAAGTTCGCTAGGGACTCAACCTCCATTAGGTAACCTAGGCAAAATCAAGAGCATGTGAGAAGAAAAACCAAGAGTGGAAAACCTCAAAGGTAATGATTTTGGAACTACGTAAAAGGCCTGATTCCCTGATTAGGATATGTAGGCAATCTTATATCGAGATGCGGCCCAAACATTTGGAGAGAAGGAAAAACATCAACAAATTTGTACTCAATGATAGGCATAGCTAACCCTGCGTATTGAGCTCGCAAAAGATGAGTATGCTTTTCTCGAAGAATTGACAACAGCAATAGATGCAAGAATTATTGCTCATCCCCTCTAACCTGAAGGTCATTAACACAATGAGCAGGATACCTCGAAAACTCTCGAGTTTGGCAATCGGACTATGAAACATGGCAAAAACAAAAGGCAAGAAAATCAAAACCAAGCATAAGAAGGAAGAGAAAAGAGGATGCCACTTAGCCAAAACAAAATCTACCTTTGGAAAATCAAAGTAACGGCCGAAGAATCTATACATCGGCCACAATATCGATTTTTCAGCCGAATAATCAATTCTTCGGCCAGTATTTTATTTTCACACAAATTACTGTCTATCAGCAAATACTTGTTCAAAAAGCCATGTTCTGACTATCGCATGCAAACTTAAGACATCTAGGGGCATAAAAAGCATTTCTCATTTCATGAACAAAAGCTTGCCTACAAAATCATCACTGTGGTTACTTTCACTATACAAATACAGTTTCTGCTTCTCTCTTTGCTAACCATGAACAGGAAGGAAAAAGAAAATCCTAAAGCTGGTCGTGACGGCGTCTTCGAGTCGATCTCTGAGATGAAGAAAGGGATTGCTGGCTATCCTCTCCACTGACAGCTGGTGCTCACTCAGCCTCAAGCTACAAGGAAAAGAATACAAAACAAGGGGCAAGCACCAAGCGCTCCTCTTCTCCGTCATCAGAGTGGAAGGAGACAAAGGAAAGGGCCCGTAGCCAAACAGGAGCAACTGAAGGAACAACAGGCAAAACCAAGGAAAAATGGTAATACTCCATACAGTCACCTACCTAAAAGAGCAAACCTACCCAGTCTCTGATCTGAGCATTCTCCAAGTCTACTTTAGACATCGAAGAAGTAGATTTCATCAACGCCGGAGGAGGAGGAGGAACAAACTGAAGATCCTCAGCACGCGGGCGCCACTAGCTAGCCACCCGATCACATAAGTACCAGGTTTAACAAAAGGGACCCTCGAACAGGCTACGAGTACAATCTGGAACCCTGGAACGTGCAAGAGGGGTGTCCTCTGATACACCACTCCAAGGGTCGAACCTCGCCTACAAACAAAGTCTAAATCAGCCACAGCACAGAGGAATGGAGATCTAAAAACAAGGAATGCAAAAGGTACCTGGTCAACCGTCAATCGGTCCAAAACTCGTCGCCAAGGCTCAATTGGCGATCGTGGCTTTCGTTGCCCCACCAACCATCGCTCGTAACAAGGAAAAAATCACAACGAGAAAAGAAGAAGGATATACCTCAAGTACCCGGTAGTGACCGCCAAAAGTCCTATCCCGTGAACAAGCCCTAAGGAGGCCATACAAGGTGGCCAAGGCAGATGCTCCCCAATCAAGCTCCCAAACAGCCTCCAAATACTGCAAAGGGGCTAGAGACTGCCTATGCACTGAACTATCCTTGTTGACAAACAACGAGGTAGAGAAGAAAAGCCCGTGTCAACTACTCAACATTCACCTGAGTCAAGATATCAACCTTCATAAAAGTCTTGATCAGCCAAGAGACGTCAACATGACCACGCGAGTGAAGAGGGGGCACCTTGCCCAAGAACCACTCCAAATCCCCTACTCGCTCCCAAAGCCTAGGGTTAACCCAAAGCAAAACTTCTGTGATGCTCCCAAGTGGTATGGGAGTATCATACTCCCAAGATTACTTACCACAGAACAGACAACTTATACCATTCATTAAGACAACACTTACCATTGTATAAGGTAACACTTACCATTTCAAATGTGGTAAGTGTTGCCTGTTTTTGTGGTAAGTGTTGCTTGTTTCTGTGGTAAGTAATCTTTCATTTTTTTGGTCAAAACTACCTCGTTTTTTTACAAAACTACTCTACTTTTAGTTTTTGGTTTTGATCCAAAGGCTGTGATTTATTTATTTTCAATCCAAGGACTGTAATTAATTGGGAGTATGATGCTCCCAAAACCGCTGGGAGCATCACAGCCTTTGCCAACCCAAAGAGGAGCTCCACCAACTCATAGGCCAGTAAGCAAAGAAAAATCACCTGGCGTGATCGTCATCTCACCAACAGAAGGAAAGTGGAACTTGTTGGGAGTATCCCACCACCTTTCAACCAGTGAGGTCATCAACGACCAATCCATCTTCGGAAGATTGAGGCCCAAAACAAACGGCTCAAGACCAGCAGCGCGTACTAACTCCCGAGCCTGCTCCGGCAACGTCACAAACCACTTGTTCACCTCTTTGCCTCCACCGCGAGCCTCCAGTCTCCTGTTTCTCTGCCAAGGACAAAAAGGGAGTTAATCTCAAGATTGCATAAACAAATAAAAAGCTAGGGGCATCAAATCGACGTTTAAAAAGCATGCATTGCCTAAACAGGGGGCACAATTATCTTAGCTTCTTTAAACAGAACAACTTCGACCCAACCACGGGTCCTTCTCATTCACGCCTCTGGCTAAGAGGAATCTCATCTCGCAAATCAAATCAAAACAAAAAAACTCACTTTTAAAATCGTGCAAAATCAAAACTCTGAACTAAAGTAAACTTTTAATTTTCAGGAAAACTTACCAGTGCATTAAGAACACTCAGGTGCAACTCAGGTTACCGACGAACCACCTCGGCCTCTGGGCCACCCACAGGAGGGCGGTACTGCAAGAAATCGCCAAAACCCAACCTACGCGAAGGAAGAACGTAAGTAGCGGCATCGAACAAACCGGGCTCCTCAATCGCCTCCTCATCAGAAGACGGATACTCGCACCTACATGGAGGGTGCGAGGATGAACCTGCAACATCCGAAGATGGCGTAGCCATCACGTTCGAATCAAGAAGGGAAACTAACGGTTTCCAAAGACTGGAAATAACGGCTGCAATGACCGGAGGGGACGGTGGCCAGAGATGACGGTGGCCGACGGTGGTGGAAGAGGACGGCGGCGTGCGGTGGTGGTCGTCGAACGAGAGGAATAGAGAAGAACAAGAGAGGAGGAGGAGAAAAGATTAAATGGGCCGTGAAATCGATTAAACCGAACTTAAATCGATTTTCTGACTTTTGGCTTTCTCACGGCCGATACATCGATTCCTCGACCGAGACATCAATACTTCGGCCGAGAGATCGATCTCCTAGCCTTCCAATCAACTTCCTTCAGCCTCATCAGATTTTGCTCAGTACCTCAACTTAAGCAAATACGGACTTCTAAGTCTTCGACCAACAAAGTAGCCTTGGGGGCACCCCCGAGCCAATGCAACGTGATTAGAACTAGCCTTGGGGGCATATCCAACCATGAGGAAGCTCTCTCTCCACAAACTGCTGGCCAAAGCAAGTCAAAACACCCAGCGGCTCTACATCCACCATCAAAGAACTAAGCAGCTCCATGCCCATATTCGCCCGTATCAACTCATTCAGCAGCTCTATGCCTATGCTCATCACTCAGTGGCTCCAAGCCTACCATCCCAGCAGCTCTACGCTCGCTATCACAGCAATAGGCTCTACGCTTTCACCCCTCAACTCAGCGGCTCCAAGCCCACTATCCTAACAGGCTCGAAGCCTATATCTATCATCTCAAACTGGCTCAAAGCCATAGCAACTATCTCAGCGGCTCGACGCCCATTACTTAGCGGCTCCAAGCCCATTATCGACAGGCTCTACGCCCGTATTCACTCAGCGGCTCTAAGCCATCGACTCAGCAGCTCTACGCTCGCTATCACAGCAACAGGCTCTACGCCCGTTATCTCATCAAAGCGGCTTAAAGCCCATTATCTCAACTGGCTCGAAGCCATAAACAAGCAAATCTCAACAGGCTCTACGCCGCCCCAACAATCAAGCCATCTATTCTCAGGCTCTACGTCTGAATGCTCAAAATCTAACATTTTGAATGCTCAAGCTCTACGCTTGGATGCCCAACCACTGTGTACTGGATGCTCAAGTTATACACTTGAATGCTCAAGCTCTACGCTTGGATGCCCAACCACTGTGTACTGGATGCTCAAGTTATACACTTGAATGCTCAAGCTCTACGCTTGGATGCCCAACTACTGCGTACTGGACGTTCAAAACCTGTACTTTGAATGCTCGAATTCTGCCGTCCGAATGCTCGAGTTCTACGCTCTGAATGCTCAAGTCCGGAACTTGATAGAAACTCTAAGCTTAAAAACAAACACACACGCACGGGCCCGTGCACATATTGCATCAATATTATCACATCGAGTCTGCATCTGTTCATATCTAACAAACCATCATCACACATATACACTCTGCATATCTCTTATGAAACAGGTCAACCCTGCAATCAACCGGCTCTACGCCTCGGTTTTATTGATTGGTCCAGTACCTCGATCCTTTGGCTCTACGCCAACACTTATGATGGGAAAGCTCCGTGCACAAACCATCAGAATACAACCAGCTCTACGCTTCGGTTCAAATCATGTCAAGCTCTAAGCTCAGACACCTCAGGCTCTCGCCTTATGTTCAAATACCAGCTCCGCGCTTCGGTTCCATCAAGCTCTAAGCTCTCCTCAGGCCTTCGCCTCATGACCACAGCAGGCTCTACGCCTTAGTTCTAATCACCTCAGGCCCTCGCCTCGTGACTACAACCGGCCCTGCGCCTCGATTCCATCACATCAGAAACGATCACTCTCCAGGCTCTCGCCTCATGACTACAACCGGCTCCGTGCCTCGGTTCCCTCATCTCCAAAGCTCCGTGCTCTAGTTACTGGCCCTGCGCCCCCCATATCTCAAATCGGCGTTCGATTCATCCCCAGCAGATGGTTTGGATTCCACCCCATTACATCAATTCCTTCAAGCTCATTCGCAAGGATAGGCTATTCTACCGAGCTCCTTTCAGTCAAAGTAAGGATGATCAAGAAAAGCAAACGCACCTGCCGTGTACTGATCTACCCCAAAATACTAAGGAAGCTCTCCGCAAAAACTCCCCCGGCAGCCCCGTGCTCCTTCAACTATCTTCCACCAAAACCCTAACTCAGTCTAGGTACGTCACACTACGGCTTTTTAAGCCCTAAGGTACATCTTCTGTCTCTAACCCTCCAAACTTTTTATTTTTCTCTATTGCCCGAACTACAGTTGGTCTGAATTTCCCCTGTGGAATACGTAGGCAGCCTCCCGGCCCGACCATAACAAAACCTTTTTCGAAAACCCCTTGGAATAGTGGTTGGACCAAATTGAGTTGCTTTTTACAGCTTTGACTCTTACTCAAACATGTCTCGCGATCCGTCTGAGTTCAGTTAAAGAGGGGCATCTGTAGACACCCCAATTTGGCCTAACGATTATTTCAAGTCCCACCTTGGGACCATCCCGATGATGAAATGGATACAGGGATTGCTGATTGCCTTCTTGAGAACCTTAGGACTTTCGGTAAGAACTTTGAGCCACTTAGAGGACCCATTCAGAGCCATACAGCCTTTCAGACAGAAAATACAGAAGCCTAGGAGAATCCATCTGTCGGCCGCAACATCGATCTCACGGCCTTAACATTATTTCCTCACCCGAGCAACCTGTTGCTAGCAAAATCTCCCTGAGAGATCAATCCCTCGGCCGCAAGATCTATCCTTCGGCCGAGATATCCATTCCTCGGCCGTGTGATCTATTACTCGGCCGCCAGACCGTCCTTTTTCCAGACTTCGGAACGTTCTGTCAGACGTTTGATCCAACTACACTACCTTCCCGATGCGTTCGGGCTACGCTCAGAGATTACAATGAAGAGTTTGCATTGTATTGCAATTGCAATTGCAATCGCGTGCTTTGATTGGCCGGAGTGAGTCACCAATTGCCTATATAAAGGGCCTTTAGACTCCGAAAATAGACACACGAAATTCATAAGTGAAATCATTCACCCAAGCTCCGATACTCTGTCAAAATACTCTCTCAAACCCTCTCTTCAAAAGCCCTAACCTCCTGAAGGCAGCCATCAATCCAGCGGTCAAACCCCGAAGTTCAAACCCTAACCCTAGGGTTTTCAAGAAGCAATCAGTCCATCGCAATCAAATCCAAAGCAATCAAGCAACTGAGGGATCAAGGTGGTGAGGCCCAACGGCCTCTGGTTTGTTTTACTTATCGCATTTATGATTAATCGTAGCATTTAGTCATCTGCTAACTTTTTTGTCTGGTGTGAGGAAGAACATCGACCGGGGTTTCGATCCCTCGGCCGATAAATCAAACCAGGAGGATCCCTCGGCCGTGACATCCATTCACCGGCCGCGGGATCCATTACCCTGGAACAACTTTGTTTGCTTTTCTGCTTTCTGATGCATGCTTTACTTATCGCATTGGCTCACTTTATTTACTGTTTAAAGGCTTAATTAAACAGACTATGTGTTAGAATTAAACAAAGCATCTATACATCTTGTGTTGAATAACTACGGGCCAGTCTCACGGCTGGGCAGAGAGGGGTGCCTAACACCTTCCCCTTATTGTACCTTTGGCTCCTGTACCCAGAATCTCTATATGTTTTCCTAGTTTTAATAAACTAGGTGGCGACTTTGTTTTGATGATAACCGCTATCATGTGGCGATGTTCCTAGCCATGGGAATGTCCATGATTTTGGTTTACGAAGCAAGCAACTAATCGAGCAAACTAGTGTGATCAATCTGTATGGCGATGCCCCGTTTGGGAGGTATCTACAATACGCATGGAGATAGAGGATATCAGCTGAGCTTACACTGTCAATCAGTACCCTACGTGTAAGGTAGTTTGCTATGACAATGGTTATAACCAGTGGGTCATCGTGAGGGATCTGGACTCCCTTGACATCTTCTTCTGAGAAAATGATGGGTATTTCCTCCTTTTTCTGGAATTTGTTTGGACGGCCAACCGTATTGACCTCCAGGTATTCCTTCGTTCTCAGTTTTCTGAGGTGCACTTTTCTAGCGTTGCTAGATTCTCCTCCTCCGGCAAATCCTCCATGGATGACCTTGATTTCTCCAATGGGACCTAACCGATGTGTTGTGCCATCTCTACCCTCTTTGCTGGTATCTTCTCTTCTGGATGGTTTTTGGTGCTTCTTCGTTACAAAACGTTGAAGCCTCCCTCTTTGAATCAGGTCTTTGATTTGCTGTTTTAGGTCAATACAATCGTCGGTGTTGTGACCGTGGTCTTTGTGGAATCTGCAGTATTTGTCCTTAGCTCTCCTATTGGGATTAGTCCTCAACTTTTCAGGCCACTTGAGGTCCGGATCATCCTGTAGGTTGCTAAGGATTTGCTCTGCCGTAGCTATGAGCGGTGTGAACTGCTTGTACCGGCCTTGGGGTGGTCCTTCTGCTCCTCCTCGTTTCAGGGAGGATCTTGAGTCCATTCTCTTGTTCTTTGGTTCCCCTCCTGTCTTGCAAGTGGATTCTCTCCTCTTCTTATCGGGGGGAGGAAACTCACCAACCTGTGATGGCCCTGCTTGGGGATCAAAGCCATCACGTGTGCGCCTTGCGTAAACGGCTTCCTCTGCATTCATATGCTTCTGTGCTCTGAGCATAAATTCTGCTAGAGTTTTGGGTGGCTCTTGAAATAAGAGGTATAAAAATTGTCCTGAATACAGTCCAGCTATATACGCAGTTATGCTCACGCTGTCGTCAGCTTCGTCAATCTGAACCACTTCTTTGTTGAATCTGGTGGTGTACTCTCTTAACGACTCCCATCTTCCTTGTTTCACCGTCAAGAGGTGAGTTGCTGATTTGCCGTAGCGTTGACCAGCAATAAAGTAGCTTACGAAGCTCGTGCTGAGCTCTTTGAAACTACGTATGCTTCCTGGTGGGAGTTTATTAAACAATGCTCGAGCACTTCCCTTGAGAGTGACAAGGAATGCTCGACACATTACCTCATCTGGTACTGCTTGTAGATGCATCAGGGATTTATACGTCTCCAGATGATCCAACGGGTCCGTGGAACCGTTGAATGTCTCCAGATGGGGCATCTTGAATTTCCTGGGGAGCGGCAACCCCATGACTTCAGACGTAAAAGGTGAATCCGTATTTTTCACCAACTCTTCCACTGTAGCGGGAGTTTGTGCTTTGATATGTTTCATTAATCCGTCAATTTGGTCTTGCATCTTGTGCAAAGCCTCTTGGTCATGGGGGAACTTCTCTGTGAGCGGCTTACCACCCTTCCTTCGATTTTGGCTCTCCTTTTCGCTGGATTCGCCTTTTTCTCTGTCATCCTCTTCATCCAGTCGAGTATGTCGTCAATTTAAGATGCTTGGCTCGGAGATTTGCTTTCGTAAGTTCGCGTTTTCCTGCATCGCCGTTTGTAACCCTTGGGTTAACGTCTTTATCTGCTCCTGCATCTAAGCGAACGCCTCAGGGGTCATCTGATCAGCCCCGATTCTGAGTGCTATGGCGGCCTTGGCTGCTTCCACTGCCTTGGCGGCTTTGTCGGCGGCTAGGGCGGCCTTGGCAGCTTTTGCGGCCTTGGCTGTTTCAGCGGCCTTGGCAGCCTTGGTTGCAGCGGCGGCTTTGGTGGCGTCGTCGACGCCCAGTTGTGGGGGGTCTGAAGCCATCATCGTTTTGTTCGATCAAGTCTCTACCATACAAAACTGTTCACCATAAAGAAAAAGTCGTTTCCCACAGACGGCGGTAGCTGATGAAGCAGTTTTGAATCCGGCACGGACCTGATCCTGCAAAACAAAGCTGAAGCTAGAGTCACCGGTGTGGTGGCGTGCCAACCACCCTCTGATGCCTAAGTCAGTATAGAACTTGTTATATGGTAGGAGAATTAAGATTCTCGGTTGTGAGTGGTGCGTACCTTTATTGGAGTTCTACCGTTACTTTTATAGGCATTTGATGGGAGGTTGAGTCCTAACAGGATTGCATTCTGGGGATTTTGGATCGCCTTAACGAGGTGAGTGGAGTCCTGCCTTAGCTGGAACTCCACGAACATCCTGCTTTTATATGGGATCCTTATCCGATAATAATAATGATTATGATTAGCAATTTGTGCTTATCTTACCGGCTCCTTTTCCTTTATCCTGTAGGATTTAGAGTTATCAGAGTGGTATTTTGATGGGAATGAGTATATTCCGTGAATATTACTTATCCTGTTTGAGCTTAGTGTCAAAGCTGGCCCTTAGACCTTATTCCAGCTCCGTCTCATGGGCATAGCTGTCATCCTCTTGCTTTGTCGTAGGTGGTGCTCTCCTGGGGGAGCTTGGGCGAAACTGACTTCTACTCCCCAGGTCCGCACTTCTTATTGAACTAGCTTTACCAGATTTTATTCTACTTATCAGACCGGTACCGGTACGTACCGTACCAGTAGAAAAATCGATACCCTGACCGGTACGGTATTCAGAACATTGAATTAGACAACCATATCAAACTGCCAACGAGTACCAATTTGCAAAATTAAACACTTTAATAGTACTCACTCCGTCCCTTTTTAAGTGTCCTGCTTCGTAATTCCAACTTATTAAAAAGACATCATCATTATATCTTTCACATCAACTTTTTCCTCCACTTTCCCTACTCACCCATCATCATTACACTTTTACTCACTAACTTTTCAAAATGGAATCTACTTTTAGGGGCAAAATGGAAAATTCACTAATTTTTACCCATTAACTTTACAAAATGGACACTTATTAAGGGACAGCCCAAAATGGAATACCGGACTCTAAAAAAGGGACGGAGGGAGTATAAGAAAAAGTAAAACATTTGAGTTATGTTCGTTCTTTCTTTTTCTTTTTTTTGTCCTCCAGACGGCAGGATCACAGGATCAGGATGTTAGTATGCTTATATTTGTTAGACTACTACGGAGGGCAATGTCCTAACCATAAGAGTCGAATCCTACACCTCACACTCATTTGGAGTGCTACACGATCATGGGGCCAAACTCCAAGGTCGAGTTACGTCCTTGGACTTAGGAACTCTTTTGGAGTGCTACACAACTATTGGGCCAAACTCCAAGGCCGCGCTAAATCGTTTGACTGATTTCCACACTTTTTTTGTTTTTTTTTACAATCCACACTCCCTATTTTGTTTTTATCAACATGAATTTACTATATTGCCATTTTTTCAATACACTTTTCACACATCCAAGGACAACATAGTAAATTCATATGAATAAAGATAAAGGCAATAAAGAAAGTTTGAAAAACACTTCTTGCAAAACAATTATTGCACCAAATCAATCAAATAGCACTAGCCAACTTAAGACTCAAGTCACCATTTTTTCAGCTGCATAGATTCAAACCCTATCTGTATAATCAGCACCAAAAAAAAAAAAAAACCATTGAACCAAAAGCAGCCCTAACTCCTAAGCTAAACTGAAACACCAGGACAGAAAACCTTAACAAACCTACTAACAAAGTCAGCAGCAATCTGCAAATCATATAGTACTTCATAAGCAAAAACTACTACAAGTTACGGAGTACTTTCTTTGACAGAGCAAAACAACCAAAGACCCAATAATTGGAAAGTAGAACCATAATTTGTTGCATCAAATCCATCAAGCGGCATAGCCTCAAGTAATTATTCACAAATCCGCACTCATACAGATGTATAGATTCAAACCTTACACACAAAGATCTGTATAACTACTCCCAAATTTCACCCAAGAGAGGTATAAATTTTGACAGAACACCATGACAGAGTAAACAAACCTTACGAAACCCCAGATTTTGTCGATATCCTTGTCGTCTTTGAACTCCATAATCATCACAAACTTCATAACGAAAACAACAAAATACATTTTTGCCTGGGCAAGAATAACAAAAGGACAAAATAATTGAAAAGCAGAGCAATTTTATTGCCTCAAAATTGATCAAGTAGCAAAAACTTAAAGACACAAATCCCCAATAAAACCAGATGTATAGATACAAAGCCTACTTGGCTACTTGTATAGTCAGTAAAAAATTAAAACAAAAGCAGACATAAATTAAGCTGAAACACCACGCCAGAAAATCATCACTAACTTGCTAATCAATCAATTAGAACCAATCTGCAAATTGCAAACTTCATAAACAAAAACCACTTATTATTTTCTTTGCCTGGTCAACCACAGAGGTATGAATAATTGGGAAGTAAAACAATTTTATTGCATCAAATCCATCAATAGGCATAAACTAAACATGTAAATCCCCACTCACACACCTGTATTATAAAAATTCCAAATCTTCGACGTAAACATCATGTAAGAAAACAAAAATCAAACCAAGAGCGAGTTATAAGTTTAACGGATAGCGAGTGAAACCTTCCAAAACACTAGATTTTGTCGATATCCTATTCCTATAACTCGATATAATAATCACAAACTTCTTAATAAAACCACCAAATACTTATTTGGAGGGGAAATAACAACAAAAGGCCAAATAACTGGAAAATAAAACTATGCCATTGCATCAAATTGATCAAGTAGCACAAACTTAAGGCCCAAATCCCCACTCACACAGATGTATATAGATTCAAACGATTCATGTAGATATCTGCAAAATAAGACCGAAATCAAACCAATTGAGAGATGAATCACACGGAAAGAAAGTGTAAACCTTCCAGAACTCTAGATTTTGTTGATATCCTTGTGCTCGATCTCAATATAGAGTCATAGATTCTTAATAAAAGCCATAAATACTTTTTTGGCTAGGCAAGATCAACGAAAGGCCGAATGCAAAAGTAACATTAGTCAAATAACCCTTCAACAGGCCTTCCTCTCCCGCTCTCAATCCTCATTCTCGCTCTTGATATAATAATCACAAACTTCTTACTAAAACCACCCCATACTTATTTGGCTGGGAAATAACAACAAAAGGCCAAATAATTGGAAAATAAAACAATGCCATTGCATCAAATTGATCAAGTATCACAAACTTAAGACACAAATCCTCACTCACACAGATGTAAAGATTCAAACGATTCATGTAAATATCTGCAAAATAAGACCAAAATCAAACCAATTGAGAGATGAATCACGCGGAAAGAGAGTGTAAACCTTCCAGAACCCTAGATTTTGTTGATATCCTTGTGCTCGAACACAATATAGATATAGATATAGTAACATACTATTCATCACATACTTCTTAATAAAAGCCATAAATTACTTTTTTGGCTAGGCAAGTTCTACGAAAGCCCGAACAATGTAGAAGTAGACAACATTATAACATTAGTCAAATAATCCTTCAGTAGGCCTTTCGCTCCCACTGTCAATCCTCATTTCGTACAAGCACTCTCAATTCTGGCTCTCGCAAATTTTAGAATTCAAATACAATTTCACGCTCTAGTTCTCGCTCTCGCTCATGAAAATCGATCGAATAGCGAAAACTTAAAGACAACAAATCCCATTCCTACAGCTATATAAAGATCTGTATAACTATCCCGAAATCAAACCATCATCTAGGTATAATAAAAACAAATAATGCCCATACAGGGAGCGAATAAAAAACCTACCGAAACCCTAGATTTGAAAAGTAGACAACATCATGGCATAAAATCCATCGAGTAGAGTAAACGTAAAACGTATAAGACAACACATCTCCATTCCTACATCTGCATAGAGATTTCAATCCTTAACATCTAAAAAATGATCACTAGACATAACATAACAAAACAAAGTAAACAGAGCGATAGGAGAGCGCGAGCGTGAATAAACCTTGCCAAACCCTAGATCTTATCAATGTCGGCGTCCTCAAACTCGATATAATCATCACCAGAATCAATATCATCACCGGCATCAACATCATTAACCCTCGTGCTCTCCGGCAGCTCGCCATACGCCTTGAGCAGCCTGGCCTCGTCGGCCATGTACTTGAGTATGACGTCGGCCTTGTCGTCCTGGTAGTCCCTCAGCCCGACGAGGACGATGTCTCCGGCCGTGATCCAGACCTTCTTGTGCATCTTGCCGCGGATGTGGCACAGCCGCCGCGTGCTGTCGATGCACGTGGCCTCACAGCGGCCGTTGCCGAGCATGCGGATGACCTGGGCGTACTCCTGCCCGTCTTCCTTGAATACCAGCTCGCGCTTATCGTCGTCGGCCTCGTTCTTGCCTCTCTTCCTGTTCTTGCCTCCCTTTCCCTTATTCTTCGGCATGTCTTTTCTTGTGGAAAACTCTAGATCAGACGGCTGTCGTAAAGCGTTGTTCAATGGATGGAAGAAACCCTAGCTCTGGTTAAACCCTACTGATCGGAATGTAGTGCAGTGTGTGTCATATGGCTTCCGTTCGAGCTTTTATTGTTTTCTCTTTGGTAAAATTACACAAACCTTCCTAGGGTATCCGAATAAACCATTGAGATCCTTAGGGTACTGGAAATTACTCTCCCCTCCCTAAGGTTAATATTCAGTATTCACAATATTTGACTAAAGAAAATTAGTTTTAGGTCCATTATATGAGCTTCATAAGCCCACAAGTTCACCTATTAATTTTGTAAGATCTCAAGTCCATTTTAGGGTACCATAGAGTAAGGTAGGGTACCTTAGGGTTTAGGCACTTTCATAAGATTTTAGGGTGCACTTTTTTTATTATAGAATAGGGTATCCTAGGGTAGGGTAGATTACCCTAGTGTAGGTTACCCAAGGGTTTAGGCACTTTTTTAGGGTTTTTAGGGTGCACTTTCCTATTATAAGGTTTTAGTGGTTTAAGCACTTTCATAGGGTACCCTAGGGTTTAGGTTGTGTGAACTTGTGGCTTTACAAAACTATTAGGTAGATTTGTGGGCTTATGAAATGTCTATAGTAGACCTATCACTAAATCTCCCATGACTAACAAGTTTTCATGACATTATGAACTCGATCCTTTAAGGGAAAATTTAAATAATCATCCTCTTTATCCATACCGTGTAAGAATTCATCTCGCCCACTTTGCATGCTTATGTTTTCATCCTTTCAATGTGTGAATTATCCTTATTACCCCTTTATTATGATATCTATATAGATATATACATTTATGGTTTTCTAAATTAAAAGGATTGGGATGAATATCAATCTCTGCAATTAAATGAGATACAAGCTTTCCGATTTCATGGCAAATTAACTGTAGCATTTACCATGAAATATGTTTGCATGTTCCTATCATTTCATGGTTAATTATTTGGACCATTTATCATGAAACTATTTCATGGTTAATTATTTGGACCGTTTACCATGAAACTAGTCCGGCGAAATCTGTTAGGCCGCTGCGCGGACTAATTCATATAAGGATAGTTTGGGATGTACAAATACTTATGTTTACATCCCAAAATTCTTGTCTATATAGGCCAAGAATTTTATGATGTAAACATAAGTATTTGTACATTCCAAACTATCCTTATATGAATTGGTCTGCGCAGTGGCCTAACAGATTTCGTCGGACTAGTTTCATGGTAAACGGTCCAAATAATTAACCATGAAATAGTTTCATGGTAAATGGACCAAATAATTAACCATGAAATGATAGGAACATACAAAACATATTTCATGATAAATGCTACAATTAATTTACCATGAAATCGAAAAACTTGTATTACATATATGGTTTAAAATCAGGCTTATATATATAGTTTAAAATATATACATATATACGATTAACAACACTCAAAGGGCAATAGCGGTATTAAAAGTGTGAGAAGGACGAAATCATAAGTTGTTGAAAATGATAGGATGAATTCAAAAGTGAAGAGGACAATAAGGACGAATTTTTAAGTCTCCCTTTTTTAAGATAGCCATTTCAATTTTTTTTTTTTCCTTTTTAACTTCAGAAAAATAAAAAAGCTCCACCCTCACCATTAATTAACCCTGCAATTTGTATCTCTCCTTTCTTTCTCCACCCCGATTGATCTACACCAATACAACGAATCCCAAATCATTAATGAACACTTTCCTAATGCGATCACCAAATCCATTATGATCACGAATATCAGGGATTGGAGGTTGATTTTGGTGTCGATTTGGGAATGGAAGCTGAAGAAGGAAAAATTAGAAAATTAGGGCAATCAAATTCGATAGTGGGAATCACCATGAGTTAATCTGTCAAGTTACCTCCCCCGTTTTCTTTTTTGGATTAAAAAAATTCATTTATTCAATAGATAGGAAGAAACAAACAAACAAACAAAAAAGACATCCTAAACAAAGACAACTAACAGATAATAAGGTGAAAAAAGAAGCAAAGTGCTACTAAGGTGATATCCTGCTATATATGCTTCACTCTCTTCACTCCCAAATTGGCAAGATCGAAAGTGCATGCTAAAATTTAATTCGCCTTGCGTGGTGTAAATAAGCAATGACAACTCAGAGTTTTTTTGTTTGATGGGATAATATGAAATTTTCTAAGAAGGACCAATCAAATTAGAAAATTTTCAACAATTTGAAAATATGTAATATTTTTTGTTGTGGGGGATCACCAATGTCAATAAGTACTCCTTCCCCCCATATTAATAAGTATTATTATTAAAAGTATGACATTAATCAGAAGCAAAAATAGAGCACGGCAGTGCAAAGATTTTGTTTTAATTTATTTTTTTACACGAACTAAAGATCTTAACTAATTTTGTTAATTAGTGAAAAATTTGTAAAAGAATTCACCAAAGTGGTTTGATTATGCATCCGATCATTATAACATTTGTAAATGAACAATTAATGCGCAATGAGTATAGTGGATCGTGGTGTGTTGGGTTTTGTGGCATTGGTTCATGAATCGATGCACAGAGAAACGATTATAAAGAGAAAGAGAGAATCAGAGGAAGGGCAATATGGCAATGGATTGTGGTGGTAGTCGTGGTTTTGGGTGGCAGTGATTGTGGGTGACAATTAGGAAAATTTGTTTCGTGTCCAAAAAAACATTTGGTGAGTTAATTGAGGATAATTATGTCATTTTTTAAATAAGTACATATTTTTTGAATTAAAGGTGATGTATTGTGAGATAATGACATGTCTCGTAAAGCGAAAAATAAGTACTTAAATAATAAAAATCTTAGCAGAACGGGACCTAACACTGTTTGGAAAAATGAAACTTGTTGACGTACTTGTTGGTAGTATTGAAGAAAACTTCACAGGCATGTTTTCCTTTTCGAGATCTACAATACGGATGATTCGGATCATTATTGTGGAACTGATATATGTCGACAGAATAAGAATTTAAACTTTAAAAGGGGTATGAAAGAGTGAACTAATTAAGGAGAAGTGAAATATAAGTCTAGAACTACACACAGAATCATTCACCAGTCCACACACATGTGATTTTTTTTATTTTTTATTTTTATGCGAATATGTCTACATTTTTTATGTGTGAATTGGTAATTGGAACATTGCTGGGAAAAAGCTTAGTTAGATCTTGCCCCTGAACTACTAGTATTATTACCTTTTCAAATTATTGCTCAACTATAAAACTTTACAATCGAGATCACCTTAAACTATTTAACTCACTCCATCTTTTTGGACATTCAGTCCCATAACGATCATTAAAGAGCCCCAAATATTGCCTGAATGTTTTTTTGTCTCAAAATATGGTAAGGATGAGATGTACGTATGTAATGTATACTGGTATACCTGCATAGCATATCTTCAAAACTAGAGGCCAAATCTTTGTCACCCTTTATTCGGGTAAAACACAATTGAGTATTTGTTCGAGTCAATGGCGTTACTTAAATTAAATTGCGAGTTCCAATACTTAAAAAAAAACAAAAAAAAAAGAGTAAAGGGCTAGAGATGCTCTTATAGAGTCTACACATAATCGAATTGGCCCAAAATACATCTCATGTTCCAGAACCAAAGCCATCCTACGCTGAATGGAAGTCCCTTCCCTCACTTCCCCACCAAGAATTCTGTCCAACAAAACTGGTTTGTAAAGCTTATTTCTTGGGGGACCTTCCATAAGGGCCAAGATAACACAAAAAAAAATACAAGTACCACATTCTGTCGCGGATAATAAAAAAAAAGTACTACCATAACTAGTAAAAGATTGCCAGCAATATAAGAGTTCAGAAAATGAATCCGAAAAGTAGCTTCGATTCCATACAAGAGCCTATTATTCACTTCCAAAATTCCATTTTCAATACAGCAACAAGATGAAAAGGGAGAAGAGCCTTTCTCTCTAGCAATCCAATACCAATTTCCCCTTACCAGTATCAGAGCACAGTTAGACCCATGAAGTAGGAAAAAGCTTAGTGCTAGCACCTAGACATTACCTTTAAACTGCGTTCGGATTATGGATTTGTGGAAGGATTGCCAAGGGAAAGGAAAATAACAGCAAAACCAAGGAGATAAATTGACACTTTTTACTTTGTTATGCTTAATTTTATTTCCCTCGGCAGTCCTCATAAATCCATCATCCAAACATAACATAAATGCTTTTCTGAAGCCAAAGGTAAAGAAGGAGAGTCTATGGAAAGCTTTAGAATTTCTCAGTGCTTGATAGTAAGCTCAGCCCTGAGATGGAGAATGCCATTGATGAAGTAAAGACTATCTTCAGCCATGAATGAAGTCCATGGTATAGCAAACAAGTTACGGTACCCAACAGCTTTCCCACCGGTGAAAGTGTAATTGCCTTTGTATTTGCTCAAGTACTCCTCTGTCGGCTTCGACCTAGCTGCAAACTCATAGTCAACGGCAAAACTAACAGACCCCTTTTCCTGCATCCCGAGAAACAACCCAAAACAGTGGAAAGAGGTCTGCTGGTCCACATTGCAATGCGCCGATAGGAAAAACCCTTGTCCACCCAAGTGGAATGCTTGGGAGTAGACCCGTCCACATGGGAACAAATTCGCACACTCCTCCCGCTTCAGGTCGAGGTAAACCACGCACTGTTGTCGTGGGAGTTCGAACTCAATCACCTTAATGGGCCGGTACTTGTAGGCCCGTTCGATGAAACGCTTATTTGTGGGGGTAGAATCTTCCGCAGCAAGGGCCCGCTGTCGGTGTGGGGCCTCTGCCTTGAAAAATAGAGACTCTAGGACAACCTTGGACGAGAGCTCGTGGTCGAAATCGGTGCACGTTAAGACCTTCTTGAGTTTTCGGCAAGTCATGTAAGGGAAGCGGATGTAGCGACCGAGGCGGGAGCCCAGGATTTCTCGACGCTCCTCCAGTTTTGGGTAGTGGACCCGGGCCCACTTCAAGACGAAATCGTATACTGTGTCTTCTGATGCCACCTGGAGATCATCGCTAGATAAAATCGCCTCGATCCCAGCAAGAGGCAATGCCATAACTTCATCTTGGAACCTGGGCCAAAAGTGCAAAAACTAATAAAAAGATGCTCTCAAACAGAATTTAGCCAGGCACTGCTTATAAATGAAGAACATTTCAAATTTATTCGAACTAATGAATTCCAATACAAACTTTATCTACCCATGTGGAAACAGGTATTGAATTCCTTAAAAGATGACACAGGGCGTTCACGCAGAAGCTTTACGAAGTTTCTCTTCTCAGCGACACTCGTCTCTGAGTTATCTCAAAGTACAAGATCCAATGACAGCATCTCAATATTTTTGGTTTTTTTGCATGTGTTCGGCATGTATTCAAAATGCATCAATTCATCGAATAAAAATACGAGCGAATCAATTTGTTTTGCATGAGAAGCAATCATGCAAGTATATATCGGTGTGTCACCCGTGTATGTCGTGAGGAGAACAAACCAAACTAAAACTAGTATCACAATCAGTTGGCCGGCTTTCTGAATCCTTTTTTTCCATTTTGCTTTGTCAAAAATGCATTATGCTGGTTAAATTAACTAACTGCATATCTCTTTTTACGAGAACATCCTACGTCAATTTAGGTCTTCCGCTCCTGTAGCACTTCCAATAACAAAAAATATCATTGCTTTTCCTTGCATCTATAGGAGAATATAAACTTCTGAAATGATGTTCTCCTATTATATCCAACAACATAGAAATACTAATACTTCAATGTTTAAGACGAAATAGCACAACAATAGAGATTAAAAAAAAAAAAGAGTTTGTCCAAGGAAAAATCAGTACAGAAGTTCAGAAGGGAAAAGAGATTAGGAATTTCAAAGCAGGAGAAAAGAGGATTACTTGGTTATATCTTTGTAACGGGCAGCAAGGAACTGCTTTGCTGCATCTGTCAACGGTTGAACCGCTTCAGCCATTAAGACACCCGAAGGAAGTTCAAGATAAAGCAATGCAGACTCAGGTGTCATGGGCAAATTGCGCAACAGTCGGCTGCAATACCTCATGCATGAAGCAACCTCAAACTTGTCTGCAGCCATCAGCACATCCAGCAAAGCAGGAGCAGTAGTTGTGGATAGGGTGTTGCTATACATAAAATTCAGGAGCTCCATGAGGGCAGCTTCCTCTGTTCCACGAGGGCAAAAAGTGGCAGTTATTTAAGGTAGCACAAATTTAACAGTGTCTCTTCTATTCTCGCAAATTACATAAACAAGAGGAATTTTTCTGGGGGAACTAGCATGACCTGAAACATAGTGTTTGGCGGTGGCATTCGCTTAATGGTGTGATTTTAGTACATGTACTTGTACTCGTAACACAACAAAGAAAGGCAATCATAAAATTTCATGCTTGAAACTGGGAAAGAGTGTGACAAACTAGAGAGTACCATTTTAGAAACTAGGACTACTAAAGAAAGAAAGAAAGATATACCAGAGGCATTGACTCGTAAGGTTACATGCCGCTGCTCTGATTCCCTCATCCCATTTGAGAAGAGCTACATACAAGACAGAAAAAAGTGGATACAGACATCACTCGGCATATAGACTATAGTCTATCAGATAAAGAAAGAAAAGAAACAATGGATAAGTAATTTTCCTTACTTTATAGAAAAATGGACTTTTAGCTGCTAATATTGGAGAGCTGATGTGTAAAGTTTTAGCTCTCAGAACAGAACCATCCATGCTCCAGTTTGAGTCATTACTATTGGCACCTTCATCTCCTACAAAAGAAACAACATGAAGAGTTACACTTACGGATCCACTGGTTATTGCAATATCAAAATTTTCACCTAATCTAATCCACAGGAAAGTTACATAAATTCCATTCCACAGCAATGTGGCATTAATGCAGCACCTTCCGACTAAAATGGTGCCTGTAAACCACTTTCTTACAATACCAGCCTTCTTCAGCTGGTACCTTTTCATGTTACGAACTATCTTGGCAGCCAACTACAGGTTAGGCCTTGTTTCAGGCATCACAGACACAATGCATATAACCTCTACATCTCTTCATTTAGGATTTGGAAGGCCTCGACTCTCTGATGCCCTCTTTTTACTTTTACTTTGCTCTATTTTAGCTCCTTCAGTCTAAACATGAAAATCAGCCTTTCTACGGGCCAGCCTTACATGACACTTTCACTGATGTTTGGACATATGACACCTAGCTGGCCCAGAAGAAGAGTTGCCATTGGGAGTTACTTGAATGGATCGTTCTACTTTGTCTCCATACACGCCCGATCATTTCTCTGCAACGAGCTTGTTTTTGTGCGCGGAACACGTCTGCTCCCGTACGACAGTCGAAATGGTACGAGAACGCACCTATGGCAGCCCTAAGGCTGTTGATATTTCCAGCACTACTCTCTAATTTGTTTGAAGTTCTCTTCCTTCCCTCGTTTCTTCCCTCTTGCCTCTTGTTCTTCTTCCCTCTCGGCTCTGATGCTACGAGTTGTTTACCCGATGCCTTATGCCCAATAACACTGCTTGGCCCCTTAATCCACCCTAGTGGACGAGGTTGGTCAAATGTGCCATCATTTGGAATACCTCAAGATTCGGCCACCCGAATTGAATGAGTCTCGAGGGCTCAGGCAAGAGACGGATATTCGTGATTGGGAATTATGTGAAGTTATCCATCCTTTCTAGAAAAGGTTTGTCTCTTCTTGAGTGTACTCTAAATGATGACACACTTGACCAATCTCATCCACTAGAGTGTATTAAGGGGGCCAAGCAATGTTTTTGGGCAGAAGGCATTGGGAAAAGTGAACCACTCGTAGCATCTTGGAAAGAGAGAGGACATGATGGAACCGCAGGCAAGAAGGAAGAAAAGATGGAGAAGTGAGGGAAGAAAGAAATGAAGAAACGAGAAAAGAAAGAGAGATGGGGCAACACTTCAAACAAATTAGAGAGTAGTGCAGTAAATATCAAAAGCCTTAGGGCTGGCATTGGTGCATTCTCATACCACTCCAACCGTCGTACAGGAATAAACGTGATCCATGCACAAAAACAAGCTCATGGCAGACTGGATCTTTCGGAGCCTACTCATGTACAACAAGATTTGGATTTGATCACAAAAAAGATTCTCTTCAAGTGAACCAGCCTATCCTTTAGGCTGGCACTTCCACGGTGGTTGGAACAAAGACACATTTGATTGTTAATTCCAATGTGGCAGATAGATAAAGGTATCTATCTTCGCGGACTAATCTATTGTTCAAGTCCTAATCAAAAAATGAAATTATGAAAAACATTTTTAAATAACCTAGCCACTTTTTTCTCCAAAGCTTCAAAATTTGATATTACTATTCTAGTCATAATTGAAGATGGCTCGTGGACCAGAACATGAAAGGATTGAAATCCCGTGAAATTGGCATGAGGCCCTGAGTTATCAAGCAACGAAAAGAAAAAACAAGAGCAAAATGCAACTTGACTTAAAGAAGTTCAACAACCTGAAGGCGATTCTTCAATCATCGCAACTGCTTCTTCATCTTCATTGTCACAGCCCAGCCCATCATCAGTGTCAGGCTGGTTACAACTCAAAATCTGCTCCTCAGCGCATCCAGCAGTATCCACAGCTGCAAACAATTGCTCAATGCAGTTAACATTAATGATATTGCCCAAGGATGGCAAAAGCAACGTTTAGCATAGAATATTTTCTAATATGGCTCGCACAAGGGAAGAATCCATCCAAGAGAGAGTCCTCTCAATCACATTAAGGAATCTGAGATCCCATCCACCATAACATACTGCAACCATCCATCAGGTCTCCAAGCAATGATCACTCAACTTTATCAACTGTAATTGGCATTAGATTTCACTTCCCAATAATTTGTTAGGGTCCAAACATGTAAAGAATTACCATAATAGAACATATTTTTCCATGTTAACGATGAGAGAGAGAGAGAGAGAGAGGATTTGCATTCTTCTTTCACTTTACAAGAGTTTGCACCTTGAGTTCATGTCATTTCACTATGTTGATACAAATACTATGCACAACAGCCTGTTAACCCCCACGTTAGCGGCAATTGGACTCTAGACCAAGGAAAAACGACATGTGGACCAACAACGGGAAAACAATAAGGAAGAAAGCAAATAGAAAAAATCTTCACAAGTGGGGTTTCAACTCTCACTGGAAGCAATCCTTTTATAGGAATAATATATATGGCTATCTGAATTATTTTAAACATGCA